>WBNH01009911.1:173533-261076 GCA_013401255.1 Urocolius indicus
ATATGTTATTCACAGAAGCGTTACCTCCATCACTAATTGGTTAGGCCTGGGTCAGGTGCAGGGTCCAGCTTAAAAGTGACTGGCTCTAACCCTGTGAGCCACAGAGGAAGCTTCTGGTAACCCTCTTTGTTTAAAGAAGCCACCCCTCTAGCCCCCTTGCTACCGAAAAAACCTGGCCCAGGCCAAAACCACTACAATTGTTCATACCCTCTTGGTTCCTGCTACTGTGCTATCCAAAGAGCAGCACGAAACGCACATGAAACAAGACAAATGAGATTTACTAGTCCATCTAGGAAATGTATCAAGTAAATATTACACTTAAACCACAAGTTTCATACAATAGAAATCTAGGAATAAGATAATGACTGTTATTGTAATCTGTTAAAATAAAAAAAAAAAAAAGCCAAAACAAACAAGAACCAAAACAAAAGAAGAACATCAGAAACTTTGCCAGAAGTTTCAGGCCAGACAGACTCCAAGTGCAAAGTATGTGAAATATTGTCAAATTACTTCTCTTGGTAGCTTTGCCCTTTAGAGTTTATAACTTTCAGACTTACAGGTGTGTTATAGCCTGAAATTTTATAAACACTTTTATCCTGATAACTACAACATCCTAGATATCTGGTAGATGAGATCCTCACTACCTGAGAATGCTGCATTCTTTATGGTGGCTGGTGGGCCACCATAAGAAAATGATATTATGGAATTTAGAATATGTTCATGCATGGTAGTTACCATGAGTGCTGACATAACCTTTGTATGTGTATTTGTACAACTGTCTGTTTGGAATAAGACTAGAGGTGTTAAAAAACAAGTGCTACATGAATCATACAAGAATCTATAATGTGTAGTAAAGAGAAAGAGCAATGTACAAGAAACTACACCATATTACCTGGAATATACACATCAAATCTCTTAAATCAAAACCCTAGTTGAATCCAGTCACTGTGGGTAGAAAGTTCTGGGTCATTTTCTGATGCAGACAAGTCACATTTTATATGAGTGAGATGATAGATTTCACTATACTGCAAGTAGATCTCCAGTGCTTGAAAAGGATATTTATGGTCCTACTCTATACAGTGGTTAGAGCATCCATCTTTAGGAAGTGAACAGCAAACAGAGAAATGCCTCTCAGACATTAAAAAAATGGAGTGTGTGGAGGAAAGAGTAATTACTTATTTTAAAATATACCCACATATCTATTTTAATAACACTGAAATCCAGAAATTTAAAGCACAATTTGAAAACATTTTCACAGGCAAAGCACACAATGTTAAATATCTTATTCACTCCCTGTCTCACTCAATGGAGATCATAATTACTATCAAGTTAGTATGAAACCTGGCAAATGAGCCTGACTTCAGGGCAGTGTCTTCCTTTGCAGTTGTTTTCTTTCCAGAATGCCTAATAATCTGTGTTTATTTAGTCAAACTAGGATTTGAACAGATTTCAAACAGAGTTTGAACATTTAAAGAAAAAAAAGAAAATGGAAGGCAGGTAACACCTTAGTGGAGTACCAGGAAAAAGAGAACTTAATAGAGTCATTAAATTTCTTAGGTAAAGTAGTATGTTGATTTTTTATCTTGGATCAATACAATTAAAATTCTATTCTTGTCTTTATAGTCTTTTTGTTACTGAAAACCAGAGAACTTATAAAAATAACCTGAGGATGTTTTTCCCCCAAATGTGGCTCAGATAGAGCTGGTGAAATCATAGAATCTCTGATTTACAGAATATTTCTAAAGGGAAGAAAAAACCACGCCTGTAAATCAGAAAGTTAAAAATAACTTGTTGAAGCTAAACAGAAGTTTATAAGACTCATTCACTTTCATAGAAAGTACAATTTTGATCAGTCAGCATTTTCAAATGAAATCAAGTCGTAGAACATTCCTAATCAACCTAAATGTAAAATACACACATATTATTCAGCACCAGAACTTTGATTCTCTATGATGAAACCAAGCATTATGAGAAGATGTTTGATATGTTTTATTCAATACTATTAGCAGTAAAGAAATTGTTGACTACTTCTAATACAATACAGATAATGACTCAAATGCTAGAAGGTTTCAGGTAAACGCACAAACACAATTTTAAAAAATCTATATATTTCCAGGCATGAAAAGATACTAAAACTACACAGATAAAATCACTGCTTAGGAAAGAACGCAATGTAAAACTAAGAAATTATGCAAAACATATTTCAGAGTGACCAATTCAAATATAAGCATGAAAGGAGTCTAACAGTGCAAAAAGGTAGCCAGACACAGGATCTGGTATTGAAGATAAAAGGACTCCAGCAGTTTAGGCTAATTAGTTCTCTTAATTTCAACTGTCATTAGTAGGCAAAAAGAAGTGACCTCGACCTTGAACTTCTTGTGCAAGTGAATGAATGGTTGAAGCATCAATCGAATCTACCTGCTGGAACAGTGTCCCTGTGTTGAGGGCAACACTTTATCCTGACTCTCACAACCAACACTGAATCTCATTATTAGAAGCCAGCTTGCAGGAAAACATTAAGAGTCAGTTATAAAATACCATGAGACTATAATGTTACTTTTGATACTTGACTTTCTCCAAAACCCATGATTTAATTTAGCAGTATAATGCACAATTGCCTAGAAGTAAAAAAATTGCATCACATACGCAGACACAAACACACATAACTGGCCCCACTGGTTCAGAGCAAGGATTCATGTGGTCTAGGATGTAGTCAACAGCAGCCATGTGAGAACATAAGCAACACAAGCCCATAAAATATTTCCCCTCTAATACTCTAATAGTCTCCAAATATTTTCAGCTAAAGAGGTTTTCCAAGTTGGTTTTGCTTTGCCTACACGTGCAGTTACCCACTACATGAACTTACTCTGCTTGTGTTAAATCTCACCCATTTCCTTCATGTGTTCTTGTACTATAAGAGAAAGCAAATAGTTGGTCTACACCTATCTTGCTAGCAGTTTTGATTTTGTAGACCTCTAATGTATCTGCTCAGTTGAGTTTCCTTCTCTGAAGGCATTCAAAACCCACCTGGATGAGCTCCTGTGTGACTTACTCTAGGAGGTCCTGCTCTGGCAGGGAAATTGGCCTAGATGATCTTTTGAGGTACCCTCCAGTTCTTCAGATTCTGTGACTGGGTGATGCCTCTTTTCAAGGCTATCAGGTCTCGGCTTCTGTAAAATGTCTGTTCACTGCTTTAGTCATCTTTGTTGCCCTTCTCTGCAGCTTTTCCAGTTCTAAAACATATTTTTTTTTACAATTACATGACTAGAATTGCACATGATTTGCAACGTCTTGGTGAATCATGGCTTTATATTGTGGAACAATTATGTTTTCTGTTTGTTTTATGTTCCTTCCCTAATAACTGTTAACAATTTATTTGCCTTTTTTTTTTTTTCCCCCTTAGGTCTTGCTCTTCAGAGGTAATCATCTTACTTCTGCAGAGGGGCTGGACTAGATGATCTCTAAAGGTCACTTCCAACACTATGATTCTATGATTCTATGTGAAATAGGATTGATTTTCCCTATGTGTATGTACTTTACATTTATCTACACTGAATTTAATCCAAATGATTTTATTAACCAATCACAATTCCTCACAGCTAGTCCTCATCCTTACTACCTGGAAGAACTTCATGTCATCACCTTTGTCACTTCACTGTTAATCCTTATTTCCAGGTATCTTACTTATATTTTTTTTAAAAACACGTATCTCCATGGGGAACTCTCCAGGTGACCTCTCCCCCTTTGTAAGAATTAGACAGCTACTCTTATCCTCTCTTTCTCACTTTCTTGGCCAGTCATTGAGCAATGTGGCAACTCTTTTCTATGTTCTGGCAATTTATTTTCTGTATAAGCCCTTAGGTGTGATATTTTGTTAAAAACCTATTGGAAACCCAAGCATTGGTCACACCACTTTCATGCCTGCTGTTCAAATAGATCCAGCTGTTTCAGCCTTCAGAGCTTTCAGGTGGAGTCTGTTTATTATTTGTTATTACTATCCATTCTGTCCTTTGATACTGTTAATTCATTCCATCTTTTGGTACTGGTTTTTTTTTTTTCAGTTTCTTCAATTTCAGGCAGATCTTTTCTGAACGCCTCCACCGTCTATCCACAAGAAAAAGAAAAAAAAAAACGGTTTCTATGTGGGAATAGCCACAGTTCTACTCACAGCAAACATCGGTATAAAAATTAGTTAGCTTTCCTGGAAAGCCTTTATCCTGCAAGTAGCCATTTTGGATGCTGGTCACCAGATATTTCTGCTGAGGTGATAAGATAAGGCTTAGTGGAAATTTTGATCTCTGAGACTAATTACTCCTTAAACTCGTTTGGATAGACTAATTAGAGTTTTATACTTTAGTCTTTAGTTTACAGACCTTCCTACTTTCCTTGTTTCAACAAACTTCAGTATTCTGAATGATCCTTCTTGTTTCCAGTAGCTTGTTTTCCTTTGCTGATTAGCCATACCAGTCTCCTTTCACCCCTTCTGAAATATCTCCCAAAGGATAGGGCATGCTCTGGTGCTGTGCCCTTAGCTCAGTGATCTCCTTGCTCCCTGGAAGAATTTAATTCTTTTAGTGTCCCATTTTAACTTCTTTTTAGTGATCTTCCTTGTATCCACAGGGTTGTTCTTTTTGAAGTTAAGCACACTTGTGGTGGATTTTTTGGCTTTGTTGCTCCAGCGGGGAGACTGAATTGAAGTACATTACAGGCACTGTCACAGAGCGGTGATTCCATTGTGAGATTTTGAACCAGATCCTGCACATCACTCAATACACAAACAAGCTGTCACTCAGTGCAGTCTAGTTGTTTAGGGACCTGATCTCAGCCCCCCTCTCTGCTTTGCTGCTCAGCCAGCTCAGTCACAGGTGCATGGCTTTGTTGGAGGATTTGCACATAGGTCTGTTAGAAATGGGATTAAGGCAACCAAATTGTTGTTTCCTTTACTAGACTATGCATTTAATAAATATGGCAGAGAACAAAGTTGCAGAAAGATGTAGTGCCCAATCTAGATAAATGTTTATTATGTGCACATTTTAGCTGTTGTGGTTTTGCCCCATCCAGGGACAAAAGACCACAATTAAACTTCACAATTAAACTTAAGTACCACAGAATCCGGAACTCCCAAAGAACAGGAAAGAGCTTAATTGGCACTTATGGTCCAGGACAAAATAGACCAGGCTACTCCGCTTGGGGAAGAAAATGAACCTTCATTTAATCTGTCTTGAACTAAAACACAACAAACAGAAATATCCAATGGAAAAATAATAGAGTAGGGCGAATTATGGAAGTGCAACCAACTCTTTAAAATCACCTTTCCCCCACCTCTTTCTTTCTTCCTGAGTCTGATATCATTACCTCCTCCCCCTATAACCAGTGCCAGGGGCAGGGAATTGGGGATGCAGTCAGTCCTTTCCTGATGTTTCTTGCCACTTATCTCATTCCTGAGTAGAAGTGCACTCACCAGTCCTCCCTTGCTCCAGCTCAGGGTCTCCCACGCACCAGCCAATCCTGCACAAGCTGCTCCGACAGGGCGCTACAACTCCAGTTCATCTTCTCCTGGTTGGGGTCCATATAGCTCTCTCCCTCTGACCCGGAGTCTCCAGCTCTCACTCCCTGTATCACAGGGTCTCTGCCTCTCATTGCAGGCTACAAGGATGTCTCTGGTCCAACATCATCCTTTGTGTCTTTTCCTGGCTGCAGGGTTCATGTGGTCACCTCCATCTTGCCCTCCCTTCCATCTCCCTCCATGCACTTCAAATTCCCATCCTTAAATGGTGATAGCAGAGGTGTCAGATTGGCCCTGCTGGGCTGGAGTAGAGTACGAATCTCAGAGCCGGGGAAAATCTGAAAACTCTTTACTGGGCCTGAACTACAGCCCCGTCTCCCTGTTACCAAGCAAAATCTGCTCCTCACAAAGCCATGATATCAGCAGACACATTTTGCCTGTCTTTAGAATTCAAACCCTAACCATCTTAAAAATAGAATCCTCTTAACCTGACCACAGGTATAAGCAATGGCAGCCAAGATTTGGTACAAGGCAGGAAAAACGTATTTGCTATGCAATTGCCACAAACAGCTCCTTTCATCTGGCAACACAGCCTTCCCAAAACCCTGAAAAAAATTAATCACAAATCAACTTTAATAAAAAATTAAGCCAACTCTTAAGAAAAGGCTCCCTCAGGCAGAGTTTTGCTCCCTTCTCTTCATCTGTCATGAAAGACAGAACTATGAAGTCCACTAAAGTCTTCTATATCTCTCTGCATTTTGTGTGGCAGGTTTCCAGTCTCTGCCACGAAGAGTAGCACAGTAATCCTTAGGATACAAAGGCAGACAAATAGTCCTGCTAGTGTGAAGGTTTGGTGACTTCTGTGTACTCTTTCACTGTACTCTTTAGAGTCAAGGACTTTTAAGGAGACCCAGAGTGTCTGATATGTGATTCTTGTTTTTCTTGTTAATTAGTGCTTATTTGCCTACATGTGTTCCCAAGGATGTTTTGGCAGTGGGTTTAACTGAGGATTTGCCTGTATATCCTGCCCTCCGGCACCTTTTCTCTCATGCTTAAAACCATGTCATTCCTTGTCTTCTCTGTGCGAGACAAAGCACCATCTGTCTACTGTGCAAGGTTGTAAAAAATGTTGGGGTGTTCATTCTCTTTAAATTAAGAGCTTGAGTGTTACCATGAGCAAAAACATTTTGTTAAAATGTGGCATTTGGCGCACCTACCCAAAGATGCTGATTTACTCAAAAACTTCCAACAGTGGGATTCATGCATGTGACACACTGACAATTGTGAATTTCTTTTAAAATCAGGTTCTGTCTGTCATACCTATGTAGTTACAAAATAACAAAGGGATAATAAAGCTCAATTGTATATTCACAGTTTGAGATTTCTATTGACAGATCTTCACACTGAATGCTTCTGCAAGAAAGTGTGATTATGTAGTTCTCTCTTAAAAGAACTGAAAACCTCTCCCTTTGTTACAACTCTCTTACACACTATTTCTATCATTTGGAATCTTTTAAGGGATGTGTCAAAGTTGACAGGCCCAAATTTGGCCTCCTCTCACCAAATTATATTTGTAGATTTAGATTCTCTTCTTTGCAGGAAAAAATCCCAGCAGTAGGCCTCTCCAAGACAAGGGCTAACCTCTTTGCCTAACTGCAGGGCAGCCAAAAAGCCAGCAACAATCTACCCTTTGTCCCACAAAATACAGATTTCTGCTTATGTTCCACACCACCTCTCCTCTCACAATCTACATATTAAGTTGGCACTGGACTGAAAAAATGCGCTGCTTACTCAGTCAAGTTCAGCTTGTCACCTCTGATCTTCCACTGCATCAATGAGAGTTCCATTATATCACAGCCATGACAGTGCTCTACCAGAGCTTTACAAAGAGCTTACAGAGACAATCTTTCAGGTTCTCTTCTGTCACACATCATGATGCATGCGAGTATCAATGCAAGCTGGTTTAACTTCTTGGATCTTTGTTTTCTACCTTGCAAATTAGGTCAAGAACATTTCTCAATCTACGGGAAAGAGGACTGGTTCACTTTGTTCAAAGGAATTCTGAATTTGTAGCAACTAGAATAAAAAAAACCCCAAGAAACCAATCACAAAACGACAAGAAAACACTAAAACCACAGAGAAAATAAGGAGAGCTCTTTATATATATCTATATAAATATATATAAAATTAAATAGTATTTGTTTGGTTTTGCTTCACTGAGAATCTGAAATGATTCCAGGAATAAATTTATGTGTTTCTAAAATAATACCTTGAGACTTTGAAATGTGAAGTGCAATAGCATAGAACTGCAAGTCTGGCTGTTGAGCTATTCTTGATAAAGGTAAAAAGAGAAATTTTATGTCAGAAAAAAACTGTTGGTCTCTTAGATACTTTAAAAAAAAACAAAATAAAACAAAGGAAAACCTATAGTTGCAATGCTTGTCTTCCCCTGCTCACATAACAATCCAGCAGAAATCTAAAAATTAATACATATGCCTAGCATATGGCTAGATTATAATCTCATCTGGTCTAGATTTATTAGTTGCAGCTTTCTGACTCCATATACACATAAGGTGGAAGCTCTCAGCGGTCCAAGGACCATGAAGACAAATCATAACTGAAATCTTCACAGGAAGCAAAAAGGAAACCCACTGAAACCCTACTGAGTTCTGAGGTTGCATTAGTTTATCCTCATGTTCATTTTATACTGAAATTTTCTCTGTGAGGCTTCCTTGTAATAAAAATGTCCACAGGTAGGTAGCAGGTAAAGAACCAGAGGCTTTGGAGCTAGTGCACCAGCAATAAAGCTCCCACAGTCTACCTCTGACTTACAAGGAATTAATGTCCTGTATGGTAGGTTGTTCTTGTGAAAGTTTTTTGTTTCTTCTCCCACTCTACAGTCGAGGGTAAGGACGCACATCCCATGACTCACCTTCTCTGAAATCATAGGTACTGAGCATTACAGTGAATATTACAGACTGTTTCAAAGGCTGGTTCCTACACCTCTAAAAATCCTAATCACATCCTAATAACAAAAGTGAAGACAAATACTGTAATAGGATCCTTGTTAATAACTGTCATCAACTGAAAACTATTAAAACTTGTACTGATCGCTGTAGTCAAGGCATTGATGGGTTAGCACATGAAACTTAATGGAAGAACAGGCATTAGTATCAGAAATATTAAGATGATCAGTAAAATTAATTACCTATAACAGCCCAAAGGAATGTAATTTCTCAGTTTTTTCTTCCAAGAGTTTTCAAGAACATCTGCCAACAGAGTAGATGCTGTAACACTAAATGTTAAGGCAATGCTTTGAGCCTATAAACATCCAGGCAGGTGTTTCACTTTATGCACAAGTCCTCCCAGGAGACAATCGATGGGATGTATCCGACCCAGACTGCTCCAACACCAACTGCTTCAGAGCCGGGATGTCATATTTTGGGTAGTAATTTGAATTAATTCCTTCCCCTCTCCCAGACAAAAATCAACATGATCAAATACATTTAACTGACATAATATCTCGTATTACTCATTAGTTATCTGTAATACCTCATGATTAACAATCAGAAATGGTTACCACAACCATAACTTAAAATTCTTCTAAAGTTTTTAGTATATTTATATTTTCCCTTGTTTCAAACCTTGGAAGAAACAAATATGCCCGGTGTATGTTGATTTCTCTTCCTTTAAGCATATTTAGAGAAGAGATGCAGAATTATCTCTATATTAGTAGCAAAAGAAAGATTATGTTAAACTGTTAGGACAGTTCAAACAATGATATAAATCACTATACCTGTATATTTTTAATATCTCAAGATAATATGACAAAATCAATTAATTAATAGGCAAAGTAAAAAAAAAGTGGAAATACATAACACTTAAGAATACACGTATTTGACATTCATCTTATTTTTTTGTAATACTGAAGGATTATCAGCACTGCAAAAATCCAATGCAAACAGATATTTCAGCAAGATGACATTGTATAGTATTTGCAACTCAGTGTAGCTGAATACTGCATTTTCCCATCACTGAAAGGTAGTGAAATGTAATATTAGAATTATTGTGGTATCTATCTGCACATTTTCCAATATGAATGATATGCCATAAACATAACTCATTCTACTACTGCATGATTATGTTGAAATAATATAACATGGCTATAAATGAAGAGAAATGATGTTGAATTGCTTGCTGTATTGAAATACTATTCAAGAAGATCAGAATTAAAATAGAGACACTTAGTAAATACTACAGCAATGGTTTTATGCTTTGAAAAGAGTCAATTGTATGCGAAAATGAAACTGTAGATACACTTCAATATTTATCGCGCCAGGTATTTCATTCACATTGTAGCAAATGGCCATAGTGACGGCAGAAATGAGGTATGAAGTTAGCTTGTGTAGTGGATAAGATTATAACCTAGTGAGGTGTTGGGAAAGAAAAAAATTGCTCTCTATAAATTGCTAAATGAAAACTGAAATACAGGGCTTCATAATGACTTATCATTTAGACAAACCTATGAACTGGAGGAGCCAGATAGAAAAATGAATATGCTTAATGTGTCAGATGTGGTTTTGTATTGGAAAACATTTAACATAATTCAGACACATCACAGTTACCTGTCTGTTTGTATAAAACATGTTAAGATAAGCTGAGAGTGAAATATTTGTAGATGAGGAAGCAGAATTATTTCAGGAATAAAACAGGCTCTGAGAGATTGGGTCAATTAGTTCAATTCTTGTTCTTGCCAGTAACAGATAGTGATTTCTTGTGCAAGTCATTTAACTCAGTTTTATCTCCTCCATCTGCATAACAGATATGCTATTATTAGGTCCCTCACTGGGATGTTATGTGGTTTAATAGTCTTAACATTGAGGTCCTCGGGTGTAGTGTTCTACATAAACACAACTATTTCATTCTGACAGATGGCAGCACCTTTGAGCTAAAACTGCCACCAGTTTCCACTTATAAATAATTTTCCTTTATACTTCTTGCTTGGTAAGTGGCCTGGCTTAAAAATTGCTGGCTTTTTTTTTCCCCCTGAATGCATGCAACATTGCATCTGTTTCTGTCAATAAAATTGACAAAGGAAGAAAAATGAGGAAGAAGATAAGGTGCTAGAAGGCATGCTCGTACCATACAATTGAGCATGATGCAGAGAGTGCAGAATTAATACTAGCCAAGCTGATTATCGAACAAGAGCAACCCAGCTAACCTGGCTTTGTTATGAAAACTCATTGGGGACTGTTTCATATCAACTCAACTCGTACTACCTTAAGGAATCAAGCTACTTATCATAGTATTGGCATGCTTGGTGCTGATTAGTCTAGAAATACTAGCAGCAAAACCTCAATTGCCAGCAATACTTCTGAAAAGTGAAACATATTTGATGAAAATTTTCCATCAAAAGCTACAAAATGCACTAATTTTCAAGATCACATAACATAGGAATACAAAGAGACAATTTGACACAGGTCCTCTACAATGATGTCTTTGCAGACCTTCAAGAGGAAGATTGTTCTATCAGATAAGCAGGGAAATCTCTCTGATATTACCTAACAGGAACTATCTGAAAGGTGCTTGAAACTATCAAATTATTCAACCACAGGCGTGAAGGATACTAAAAGATGACAATACCTCACGTGCAAAACTGATGTATTTCAGCAGCATCACAAAAAAAGTATGAGTATCATCAACATTCTACAGCCCATCTAACAAACAGTTTTATTAAGCATAAAAACCCCTACTTAGTCACCATAAGTGGCATAAATGCAGACCAGGAGCCAGCTGGATCTTTCAGAACAAAGCAGTCATCCAGCAGCGAGTGTATCCTATTTATCAAGAGAAGTAACAAATGTAATGTTAACAACCTGATTTTCCATGTCAAAGAACTTTGCACTTGGAGCTATCATGTCCAGCAACAAGACCATGCAGCAGAGCTTCCTCAAGTGCAAATGAAGGGAAAAATCAGATTGGAAGTTGCAGAAGTCCATGTTATGTTTAAAAGAAAAGTAAATGAATTCTCACTTTCCCCTTCTCTGCAGAACCTGAGAATATGCTGATGAGAGACCTGCCAGGCCATTGGGAAGTTCATCATTGGTAAATATGGGCTTAGACTGTAAAATTCTAATCTGGAGCACTCACATTTCCAAGCAAAGTTGAGCTCTACTTGTTCAGTTTTTGTTTTTTTTTTTCCCCTTGGGAAAGAATGAAATGAAAGAATGAAAGAAATAGAGAAAGAGAGCAAGAGAGGAAAATCCTGAGGAAATAGTAACTAAAGGAAAAAAAAAAAAGAGAGAACACATGGATACAGGGAATCCTACCAGTATGGACAGATATTTTGTTTTTTAACAAAACATCCAGTGCAAATCAATCCTTGTTGCCACCACAGGAAACAATTTTGGTAGTAAAGATGACATGCTACCTCTCTCCTAAGAGACACCAAAGTTTATCACCTGGCCTTGGTTGAAATACACAGGTCTAGCTTTCAGTCTAATGACATCACATGCTTATGGGTGAATACAGCAGTGCCTGGATGGGCACTGCAAGAAATGAGAAATGGGCAAAGGGAAGAAAAAAAGAGTGGGGACCTCTCTCTCTGTTTTGGAGCTATGCCAGCAGATTTCTTATTACAAAGGTAGCAGTGCAGTACACCTGCTCAACAAAGTCTCTATTAATACTCACAGGCTGGTTAAGGGGATCAGACTTCATAGGAAAAAGTGCATGTATGTGTAGTGGCACATATCTGCATCATGTAGCCTGGTGTCTGTAACACCTGTCATCTAGCCCATTTGGTCCTGGATTTCCTACATAGAAGTTTGAACAATCGTCTCAAGTAAGGGGAATTTCAGTTTCCTCCGGCACAGCCTTGTAGCCTCTCCCTAGGAAGATGGAAGCTTTAGGAATGACACAAGAAGGACATGGTGGATCAGTGGCAGAGGCTGTAACCAAGTCTCGTTGGACATCATCCTGCACATAGCTTTTGGGTTCGCTGTCCAAGTAAATTCAGCTGATTGCCTCCTGCTCACCCGTAGGCTAGGTCTGGCAAGAACAGCATACATTTGGGAATGACACTCAGTAAGAAAAGCAGAGTGGAGCAGGATGCAAGTACACCTGTGCTGCATGTGTGGGCAGCTTGTGTGCACTTTTCCCTTGTGCTTGTTACATAAATTCTTTCAAGGGATCAGTGTCTCCCATTTACTTTTTACTTTTCCTCTGGGTGTATAGGGTGAGAGAAAGGAAGCAGCCATCCTCCCATCCTGACTCAGTCTAGTCCTTTTCATGGCTCCATATCAAAGTGCCCAGGAGACAGAGAATTTTTCCATAAAAGTGCTCTTCTTTGACAATCTAGAAAGGGTTCAGTCTGGAAAGGACCAAGCAGATGCAGGAATCTGCTGTCCCTGCCAGTCAACATAAAGAATATTAAGAAGAAGGGCAGAGATTTCTTGTTTAAAGGGGTTGAGAGAAAAGCTTAGAAGACTGAAGAGAAATCCAGAAGCACAAATCTAAGTTACAAGGTGCCTATCAGGCAGTGATTACCCTGGTGTCAGAGCAACCTATCACTTGCAGAAGCAAACTGTGCCAAGGCTATTGTAGAAAGTAATGCTGAGATGGTTAAAGGCCTTCTGTCACTTGGTAAAGGACATTCCTCCTACAATGACTCTGAAATAGTTCCTCACGTCCTTTACAGAGGGATCCTATAGCATTTTTCACGGTGATGCCAACCTGAACTCACAGACAGACTTGAGGATACCCAACATCCACTGAGAATGCAGAACATGACTGAATCCTCTACGAGTGTTGTGGTTGTCAGAGTACTTGTCAAAATGGATTCTGACAAACAAACCTATAACACTTAACAGTTCATAGGAGTCCTGCGAGATTCTGCAGCAATGTCAGGGTAGGGTGGCAACTCCAGAGGATGGCATGACAGAAAACTGCACTAAAACCCAAATGTTAACCAAAGATACTTTCTACTAAGAAAGACAACTTCAGAAAAATCAGCATCCATTTAGAAAAACACCAGCCACTATAGTCTAAGAAAAAGCAGATACAATGAAAATGAGCAACATGGAGAATAACATCAGAAAGGTCCCAAGATGAGTGAAGGGATACATGATTAGACTTCAGTAGACACTGCATTTTGGAAATGTTGCCTTAGAGCCAGAACATCACTGTTGTGAAGCTTCATCTACTTATCATCCTTCCCCAAAACTAGGATCTCTGCTTCATCTTCCATTGGAGTGAATATTGGTATGGTGGTACATGGTAGAAATTAGCAAGGAACTGGTGAGGAGAACAAGGCACCCTAGCTACAGCTACTCTCTTAACAATTTCAGATGTAAATATCTCTGTTTTCTACTAAAGTATTTAAAGTGGTGCTGATTTTGTTTGCTTGTTGATTTTTAAAATAAAAGTAAAAACTCTTGCAGAACCTCTGAAATTAAATAGTTTCTTTAGTCAGAAAATAATTTTTCACCAACATTATGTTAGAAAATCTTGGCCTTAGCAGTTGACATATATTTGGATGAAAAATTAAGTAGGGCTTCAATTCTTGAGATTCTTGACATAATTTTGAGATTTTACATTACGACTTAGATTCTTGAACTTTTTTCATTTTACTCGTTCGCTGATCACTTTCCTTTCTCTTTTTTAAAAGCAACAGCTCTAATTTTACTACAATACTTTGAGAAAACTGCCAGTGGCACTGAGTAGAACTTTAGAAAGGAAAAAAAAAAGCCTAGACAAAAACACTAGAGAAAAGAGATTCATCAGACTGTGCAGTATTATCTGAAGTAAAACAGTGAAACTTACTGTTCCCTTACTTAAAACTGGAAGTACTAGAAAACATACCAATGGTACCACAACAGTGTCATCTGGTCATCAGAAGTAGCTCTTCTCTAATTAAGTTGTTTTCTGACCAAAGAGATCAGATGCATTAAGCAAAAGTAGTTCAGACTAATATTTGAAAGCACCCTTCAATCTCAGCCAATCTGCAAAAAACCACATGAAGATGCAGCTCATTGACAGCACCGCAGGGTCTCACACGGTGCATGACACTGACTTATCTGTAAGAGGGAGATGAAGTACAGCCAGACAATGTATTCTGCCTTTCTCTTGGAAAAATACCACAAATCAAATTATTTTCCTTTGCTGCACAAATCCTTTCACCTCAGCTGAGTAAGCTAATATCTATTAATGCACTGAGTTTCCGTGTGTCCCTGTTCTCGCTGACTGGAATCTGAATTTAGCTTTCCAACACTTTCAGCAAGATGTTAAGATCGTTTCAATTTAAAAAAAAAAAAAAAAAGGCAAATTTTCTGTTTGCCTCCCTTAGTTTGGGTTTTAGAGACATATCAATATTTCTGAGAGTTTGGGCATGGTGCCTTTTCTTCACTGCTTACTTTATATTAGAAATATGAGTGGTACAGCCAAAATCATGAAGACCAATGATATTATCTTGTTAAAAAACAGTACTTAGAAAAATAAAATTATAAAGTGAAATGCAATAAAATAAGCAGTGGTAAGAGACATAAACCATGCAGAACATAAAGACCCCTAGTATAAACATTTTGGTCACTGTGATCTATGACGATTTTAGAGTGAAAAAATTATTACCATGTTGGCATTGCCCTAAGTAGTAGAACTGTGCTTTCCAAACATCCTGAGGTAAAAGACAGGGGGATGAAAGTGGGAGGATACGTGCTTGCCCTGAGAAGTGTGGCTTACAGACTTTGGGCACAGGGCTTGGATTGTTCCAAGAATTGTGCCTTTTTCTTTTGTTCTCTTTACTTGGCTGAAAAAAGCTGGCAAAGCTTAGGCCAAATTTTGTCTTTAATGTACAACTTCTCATGTGACTTTAGAGCAGAGATGATTAGTCTAGAATTTTATGCTGAAACTGTAACTTTGAAAACAGGAACAATGACTTAAAAGCACATCTCAGCTTCACACTGAGAGACTTAACCGATGCACAGAACTTTGTAATAACAGCAATGACAGATTTCCAGTATAGATAGATCTCTGGGAGTGGTACATACATTAAAGGAACAGTCAGGGAAACTTTTATTTCAAAATGTGAGAAAATCTGGCTCACACCACTTAGGAGGAATAGCAAAGATAGGTGAGCGTCACCTTGCTCAAATGCTGGCATGTGCTTGCTTAGAGGTGAAGTTAATTCTATCAACATTAGTCTATCAACAATGAGCTCCAGTTTAAATGTCCTTGGGAGAAAATGTTCAATCATAAAACATGTAATGAAGAAGCATCAATTCAAAGAGCTCCATTGTCCTGGGAACTTTGCTGCTCACCAGAAGGAAGGAGTGGTGAGAACAGTGAGCTCTGCTTCACCTGCAGAGTGTACACAGCCAGAACAGCCTGTGCATGCTGGGTCCAGAAGCCAAACAACACTGTTGTCTATTAATACTGCTGTCATTACCCGTTTTCACTAGATTACCTTGCATGCACTTCATCTTCATTTAGCTGTACATTTAGCCCCAGAAGACTGAGTATCATTTTACAAAGTTGAAGACTAATCCTGCTTGCGCTGTAGGAACATAGTAACGTAAAATTCACAGAACCATAGAACAATTTGGGTTGTAAGAGACCTTAAAGATCATTCAGTTCCAATCCCCCCAAACCATGGGCAGGGACACCTTCCACCAGACCAGGATGCTCAAAGCCCCATCCATGCTGGCCTTGAACACTTCCAGACAAAACATGAAGAAAAGTAAAACGTCCAAATCCCAGAATGTGCCCCATTAAGCACACAGAAGAGAAAGCTTTTATGCATTTACTATCTCCAATCTTCCTACCTCCAAAATAGTAATTATTTATCTCCACTTGCCAGCTCCAGATTCTGTGTTAACCCTAAAGTTGATCATAAATACCTACTACTTTCCCTGAGAACTCATGCAGAGTATCAAGTTCAGCCTGATATATCATTCAGTGCTGTAAGTAAGTGTAAGGATACATGTATGTAAAAGTACATTACTAATCTAATTTATGGGAAGAAATTTACACAATAAAATCCTCACCAGTTAGTGGCACTTAGAAATTTATTGCAAAGCAGCAATGAATGTTCTGAGTTTTACCAGCAATGTGATAATAAAAACGTATTTGCAAGGATGCCACAAAACAAAACAATTCAGAGTTGTCCAGAATGTTCAACATTGAAACAAAAAGCACAAACTGCAGTTCAAATATGTCTTCACTGTGAATGCATTGGGTCATTTACCTTAACAATGTGAACGTGCTCTCATTATTATGTTCAACTTGATTAGCGTGTAGTCTAATATTTAAAAGTGCACTTCAGATGGAAGAAGGCATGAATGCATGATTGGCTCCTAATAAATTGAGCAACCTCCTAATGAACTTCTATCAGAAGCTGGTAGACACTAGACATAGACACTCAGAACCAGTAAAAAAAAGGAATAGCAAGAGAAAAAGAGTCTAATTTTCCAAATACATTTACATACTGTACTGTAATGCTTATTGCTGTCTGAAGTAGTGGCAGCAAAGAGGAAGGAGTACAGTTCCAGAAGAAAGACAGTATTAGAAATTTATTGGGGAAAGAATCATTGCTATTAGAAGCCAACATGTGAGCACTTTGGCTGATGTGATTCGGAGCCATGTTACACAAGTGTATCTTATAAAGGACTAGGAAAACAACATTTACAAAATCACAGAGTCTTAAGGGAAGGGACCTTGAAAGATCATGTAGTCCAATGTTCCTGCCAGAGCAGGACCACCTAGAGTAGGTCACACAGGAACTTGTCCAGCTGGGTTTTTTAAGGGCGATGCTTCACTCCCTTAATCATCTTTGTGGCCCTGCCTCTCAAGCAGCTCCTTATCCTTATTAAACTGAGGGGTCCAGAACTGGACACAATATTCCAGTTGTGGTCTCACAAGGGCAGAACAGAGCAGAGGGAGAACTCTCGACCTACTAACCACAGCCCTTCTAACAGGAACGTTTTCTTTGAAGTACATTGTCATATAAAAGCAAGCCAGATAAAAGTAAAACCTGTATTCAGGGGACTGGGCTGTTGTAATTGGGAAGAAGAAATAAAGAATTTAGCTAAGTAACAATAAATAGAGGGTATAAATCCACAGCTGTTGAAAGGAGTTGACAGAGTATTCCTTTTTATGAAATAGGAATATATGATTATTTAACAATTAATTTAAATTACAAGAAAGAGTGAATATAAGAAATTGCCCTACTACTGAAATGTATGAGGGTGCAAAATCCTTCTTTGTGGAAAAAGTAAGTTTTTTTGGTGTGAAACATGGCAACTAAAGCTCTATACCAAGTTAAGGGCAAGGAGAAAATTCACCTCCAAATTCTCTGCCCCTGTGTTAACAATAAGAACCTTACTGCTTCCCTTATCCAGGTGTTAGATTGTCTCTGAAATGACATTATATGACATCTCAGCCTTATTCTGTTTCTCTGTGTACCTAATGTTTGCTGGCTGGACATTTAAGCATGACAGATGGTTTAGCTTTTTTCCCCTGCCTTCCCTTTGCAGGTAAAAAGAAATAATTAAGAGAAGACAGGGAAGTAAAAAAAACCACAGCTAGGAACTTTTTCCCCCCTGAAAGGAGTACTTCATGTCTTGAAGCCTCTCATTCACATGAAAACGACTGTTCAGGTGGTTTGTGTTATTTCATTCATCCTCAAACCAACATAAGTCTGGTCAACAATGATTTCAGCATATTAGCTGCAGTGTGGCAATGCTCATGTATTTCTCTGGGGCACTACTATATGAATATGTCTGTTCTTTTCTAATCATATGTGCTGGTTTTGGCTGGGATAGAGTTAATTTTCTTCATAATAGCTGGTATGGGGCTATGTTTTGGATTTGTGCTGGAAATCGTTGATAATTCATGGATTGTTTTATTACTAAGGAGTAATGCTTATATTCTGTAAGCATTACTACAGCAAGTAGGCTGAGAGTGCACATAAAAGCTGGGTGAAGAAGCAGGAAGGGAAGGATGTTCCAAGTGACTGTGTTTTTTTCTTCCTATGTATCCACTAAGCACGATAGAGCCCTGCTATCATGAAGGTGGGCCTGTCAATGGGGAAGCAGTGAATGAATTCCTTGGATTTCCTTGCTTACATGCATGGTTTTTGCTTTATATGTTAACCTGTCTTTATCTCAATCCATGAGAAATAGACTTTGTCAGCTGCCTCAGATTTGCAACAGCAAATAAGCAAAAAATGGAAACAACAAAAGCAGTGAAAGTAAGTTTAGTACTGATGCTCTTCAGCAGCATCTGCTGGTTACTACTAGTAGAGCCAGCTTCTCCAGAAAGTGAGGAGGTACCAATGGGTCGAGAAGCATGATTTCCCCCTGCTGGAACAGGCCAATGAACAGAATGTAGTATTGAGCTTCAAGAAATAAGGACCTACAAACAGGCTCAAAGTTTATATTTGGATAAATTGGGCCATGCCTCAGTTTTTCTGACTCTAACTTGAAATTGCTTGAGAAGCTCAACTGAAAGTATTCAGCATGGTGCTGTCAAATGCTGACCCCTGTCATTGCTACAAAGAAAAGGAGAATATTTTATGCAAGAGAAAATCCAATATTTGCAGAATATACTCAAACAAGAATGAAATATATTTAGTTGGACAAGAAACAGTGATTTTCCTTCAGGAGGAAAAACAAATAGAAGGCATGAGCTATCTGGATGTTCACATGATGTAGCATGAGTATTTAAAGATGGAGAATGACTACACGGCTATCTTTGCATGGTGGTGAACCAGCACTAGTAAATTCTTTCTCTCTGTATTCCAAGCAGTCACGTTTCTGAGGGACTAGTGACTGCTCTTTTTCCTGCCACTCAGAAAAAGCCAGGAATAGATATTCTACAACGGTTTTCGATGTGAACAATCTCTTTCTGCTGAAAGAGTAACCTTTTTGTTTAGTCCACTTTGAAGTGGACTAAGTTAGACTGCAGAAAGGCATTCAATGGGGAAAAAAAAAAGTCCATTGTGAAAGGCAGTGTGGATGAGCTATTTCAATTCACACTCTCTCCTATTTCACAAAAGCTCCCTCTGCCAGGTGAAACTGTCAGTATTGGTGAAGCTAACATGTCCCAACATAGCACAGTGTACAGTCCAGCTGTTTCTGACGATATTAGATTAGATACAACAAGCAGTTAAGGTGCAATAGCTGAGCCTTCCCAATCCCCTCACATGTTAATATTCTGCTTCTCCAGTATTATCATATTTCTTTCAGTACCTGGTCTAACCTGAGCCATTCCCTTAATGAATGCTACATTTGAATAAGACCTACTTGCACAGCGAAATGACCTCTCATCAGCCTGGTAAGTACTCTGTATATTGCCCAGGTGTTTCTGCATCAATATATCTACAAACTGTCTAAATAACTGCAAACACACTCACTTCACAGAAATGAATTTTTAGTAATAGTTTAAAGTGACCAAAAAAATCCTCCCAAAGTCCTGTCCTAGTATCCTCTCTGGCCCTCCTTATAAATGAGTGTGGCTTTCTGTGTTGGCAAGAGGGACACAAAAGCGAAATGAATATGGTGCAGATGTAAAGAGAAGGTGGAGAGGACAATACAGCAAATTTGGCATACAACTTTGGATAAATCGTTCAATGTTTTGGTGTTCATTTCTACAAAACAAAACAATAAGTCCAAAAGGCTCAGTGTTATTGCTATTGCTACTTCTTAAATTAGAATAATAGATGGATGAGTCATCAGATCTTTGGGGAAAAAAAAAAAAAAACACAAAGTAATAAAACAAGTGGGAACATGGGTATCCTGCTTGCTATGTAAATGGTGAGGATTTAGATTGAGTCAGTCTTCATTTTTATTCAGCACAATTAGAGCTTCACATTTCCTTGTGGTCCTACATTTTTGGACAGTTGTTGAGTAGAGACAAATTCAAATGATCCAGTAACCATGACTGCCTCATGTAATTATGCCTCCCTGCCCACTAAAGCATTGTGGCTCTTGAGATCTTTCAGCTACAATGCTTTGGGGGATATGGCTTCAGCCACATTGTGTCTGTTCTTACCAAACCCAGTTTTTATGACTCACAAACTCATTTGTGTCTGTGAATTACTGGCTTTTCAATTGACAGTGAAGGAGCAAAAAATCACCTACAAAAGAAAAGCCAATCTACCTACATTATAGTCTCACACATTTTACTATGTGTTTACCGTCAGAACATGTTGCAGTTAATATCTGAATCCCTGCCAGACTGCTGACAGACAGAATACGATCCATCTTAAGATTTTTTTTTTTGGCTGAAGTGACAACTGCTAGTCTGTAAATAGTATGTGCAATAATAGAAACAATAATTTAACTTAGTTACATGTTCCAAAAACATTAGTAGTTTTCCTACATTTTTCATTCTCTTTGCAATTCCAATCAGCAAATGCATGATCATTGATGCCTAGAGTTGCTACAGCATATTTTAAGATACACAAATTATAGGAAATATTTATTTCACTGCTGTTATTAAAATGGTGCTGTCTAGTAGCTTTAGATTTACCTATAGTTCCTCTTAAAATCAAACACAAACCTGAAATCTCGACACACATCATAACAAAGGACACAGAGGAAAATCAGAGCAAGGGAGCACAGTGGAAATCTGATAAACTTTTCCAGCTAATTACAAGGCTTATCTCTCAATGAAGCAAATGAAAGCAAACAAGACTGAAGCAAACAGAAGAGCTCTAGATTCAAGCCCCACTAGAATTTTCCCTAAATTACACAGTACAATTTCTTCACTCCCCAGGTTTTACATAGCATGTTTAAACTTAGACATTTTTAAACTTCAAAATGATCCATATACTGCAGGGGACTTAACTGGCATGTGCAAGGCATCCTAGGGCACACCCTACCCTATTTCTCTTTTGCATCTCCTGGAGCCCAATTCTTCAAATGGCAACATCAAAATCATTACATTCTATCGTCTTTCATGTCTGTCGCAGTTTTTTCATACTCCCTTGTCTGATTTAGAGCATACTGTGAGAGATAGCATTGGATTATGCAATGAACATCCTTATATGAAAAAAAATGCTACTCAAAAAAGCCTCTTTATCTTCCTTGTCTCTGCTAGGGAGCAGATCATACATCCATTCCATTTAAAAACAATGAAAATTATTTTTTTTTTATAGTTTTTAGTAGAGCTGTGTATGGAAGAGTCATTTTCTGCCTTGATTCCTTTAAACTTGCATACGTTAAAGGAGAATAAATGTACGTTTGCAAGATGGCAAAACACAGGCACTAGAAAAATCTTAGACTCTAGTCAGCTCTATTCAACTCTTTTTTTTTTTCCCCTTCACTGAGCTTTGCATAAAGCTAACCCAAACCCACATGGATTTCTATAATATCCAAAAAGAATGACAATGAGTGATGTGATGTAGGTGGAAACTGCCTGAAGAAACCTAAATTGTAAGAGGAAAAAAAAAATGACATTTTAGATTTTAAATGTTACACAGTTTTTATAAAGCTTCAGTCAATTTATTTTATTTATTCTAATGAAGAGCATTACAACTGCTTTACTGCACTGAAGCAAGCATCGATCACACCATTAATCACACCTTGTGAATAGTCACAAATCAAGTTCTAACAGCAAGCACTGAATCAGGAGCAATGAAGCATAAACTCCTTCACAATTTATGATCTCTCCAATTGCATCTTTTCAACCATTAAATTGCAAGATACCATAAATTTTTATCTTCTTCACTTCAGTCACATTATTGATTCTGCCTTGTGAAATATAGAATAGCTGTAAATCTAGGCTATTGAATTAAATTTAAAGTCTTGACTTCAGAAAAGAAACCCAACACACTGCCATGGCTGTTAATTTACACTGAGGAACAAATGATAGAAACATTAAAATTTAAATGGACAACAGGGATTTCAAAGAGCCATAGTTCTGTCAATCCTAGTCCTTGTCAACCTTGAGGGTTTTTCTTTAAGCCAAAATTTAGATCACAAAATGTAATGAAATATAAACTCCAGATTTACCTGCAGAACAGGTAATTCTTACAAACAAGAAAATGATGAAGAAGCTAAACCAAAAGTAGTGGATAAGCATTTAAGCTTAAAATAACTCCACTGAATTTAGCACAATTTATGTAAGTAAAAGGCTGAGGGGCTTTAATACAAATAAAATTGGCATACTAGTGATAGCACATCTTGAGTCATCAGGTCCCTAGTGAATAGGCAGATTGCCTTAATGTGTCTGCAAGATTCTCTCTAGGACAGTACAGACAGATTCTTCAGGGAACCATGTGTCCATCAGAAATTAAAAGAAAGATCCACCAAGGTGGAAGCCCCTATGGATGGGTGGAAACAATAAATGTATGTAGAAATGTAAGCTCCCAAGGAACTGAAGAGATGTTAAAATAAACCTGAAAATATCCTACGTTGGAAGAAAACACAGAGTGTGTCCTGGATTTGCAAGATATTGCTAGAGAAGGGAGAGTTTCCTGATGCTGTTGTAGGTTGTCCCTGTGAGAGCAGTGTCTGGCCAAGGCCAAATGTCAGGTGCTGGCTGCTGCTGCTTCACACGCTGTGGCTTTCCAGGTGGCTGGACATAGCTCACAGTCCTCTCCCAACCTCTGAGGTGTTTTTGTCTCCTGCTTCAGGGGGACAGATGGACCCCTGGCCTTCAAGATGGAGGCCTTATGCTAGCATGGAAGAACACTCTTCCACCATTTCTATCTCAGCAAAGGAGACTCAGCCTGACAGGGAATGCCCTTGGGATGCCCTGAGCCACTGGGTGCTCTGCAACTCCCTCCTGCATGGAGTATAAAATTGCCCTCACCACAAGCTTAGAAAGATATCACCTGTTACATTTTATGGGACTATTTAAGTCAGCTTTATGGCACATTGTTTATGTAAATATCTCCACCCCTTAGGAAAAGACCACCGAAGTGTTTGCTGACAGGAGGAACAGGGGCTGAACACTCAATGTTCAGAGGCAGAGACCAACTTCATGCTGTTCAGTCACAATCCCTGCACCTTGGCCTCCAGTAGCATAAGTGGAGGAGGGGAATTGTCCCCTTCCAGGGACACAGGGGGACGCAGGCCCTGTGGCCATGCACCAGCTGTGCTGCAGAGAGGAGAAGGGACTGGGATGGTGAGGGAAACAGAGCTGAGAGCATAGCCAAGCTGAGACCTGGCAAGGCAGGCTGGCCTCTCCCCTTGCTGGGTACACAGGGCATGGAAAGGGGAATTTCATTGCCAGGAACAAGCTCCTTGAGCTCCCAGTGACACTGCCAGCTCCCCTGACAGCTGTGTGCTTAGAAGTCTGGGATGAAGACAAGAATGGAGCAGACGAGAGGACACTGATGAATAATTCAGCCTCATAGTGGTGGGGAAACTAGGGCTCCTAGCCCAGGCTACGTTGACATATTCAGAAGTTACCTACACGTACTCAGTTGTCTCTCAAGCCCAATCCTAGCTATTTTAAATCACATAAATCAAATAAAAATGTGATCTGAAGTGTTTGTAGGATCAGGTGTTTCAACTGAGCAGTGTGCTCTTCCATATCTGACCAGCATGTACTTAGTCAGCAGTAACCTCCCTTTTGTTTCCTGCAACAGCTTTTCCAGCCCATGAGTTCAGTTATCTCCCAATTCTGTTCATATAGAAACATTTTGCTGTAGATTTTGCATCTGATTTTATACTTTCATTTCAGTCCATTGTTTTCTTGTCTGCAAATCAACTCAAGAGTCAAGAAGAACACAATCTTTTAGGAATTGAAAAGTAATAATTACAAAACTACAATTTAAAACTTACTTCTATTACTTCTTGCACAGCCTAGTAGTAGCACCACATTACTGTCTCAGTATATCTTGCCATATCAGATCATACTATTTCAGACAGAAAGGTTATTTGACATCACATTTCACAGAGATACTATAGAAATTTATCTTAAAAATACATACATTTATATATTTATATTAAAAAAATATTGGGTGGACCATACAGAGAAATTAATAACTGTGCTGTGTCACCATTTTCCCAGTACTAGCAGCAAGTGTCTCCATAGTGCTTTTCCTTAGAATAACAATTGCTATCTAGCCCAAGAAGAAATGCCCATCATATCCTTCTATATAAAGCCACTTACAAATACAAAGCATTTTGGAAGTTCAATCCAGATTATTTACAATGAGATCCACAACTCAGTTATATCAAGTGAACAAACTGTTCCGTGTATTCTGTATTGTGTTAGTACCATTCTATGCGCTTTGCATTCCTACTAACCATGGAGTTGTCCTGTTAATTATTGTCACTTGAACTTCAATGTTCTAACTCACGAGCCTCCCCAAATTGTGCACCATCTATCCAAAACAGTTCTATTCTGTTTCTAATACTGTATTAAACTAGTTTATATCTGGAGATGAATATCCACTTTGCTTTTGACATCTGAATTGTTTTTCAGATCAAAGAGTAAACTTGTATTAGGTCAAGGAAATAAATGAGAAAGAAATTGTATTGCTCTTTCTGCTTTACTCCATCACTTACTAAATTTCATGAGATCGGTTATCTAGAAAAGAGAGAAAAAGCTGACGACAAGAGACATGTTACTCTTGATAAATATTTTTATGGCACATAGCAATAGAAACAAGCAAACATGAAACGCCCATAGGCTCAGCCTTAAATATAGATGTTTAATACTGTTGTCAGACTTATCTCAAACTGCTTTGACTTGCTTTGGTGTGAAATCTGGTTTTTAGAGGGAAGATGTACACTTTTGAAGCCCGTATGCATCCTGGTTTTACCACTGGGAAAAATGTCCATGATCATGGTTTCTTTCATTTCACTTCCTATTTCAAGCAAAAAAGAAAAAGAAAGGTAAAATCAATCAAAATGTCAAACTCCAACTATGAATAAACACAAACTTTAGGAATGGACAATGCATGCATGTAAAGGCTTTTTGTTATTGATCATAAATGAAAACTGAATGCAGATGAGTCATGTTTCATGCTACTATGGACTAAAAAAACCTGAAGGCAAACAAGGACTTTATCACGTCTCTTACTAAATTTTCACAAATATTTTATACCTTATAATTTGAGTCCCCTGATGGTACAAAAGATAAACTAAATGGAATGGAATGGAATGGAATGGAATGGAATGGAATGGAAAGGAAAGGAAAGGAAAGGGAAAATCTTTACCTCCACACCATGAAAACTGCTTAAATGAGATGTATCTTGTACTGTCTGAATAGCAGTGATTACACTTGTCCCTTACTGTAGACATGGCACCTATGCTTAGATTTGATTTATGACATCTTATGACATAAGATTTTATTACAAAATAAACAAATAAAAATTCAACTCAATGTTCTTCATAAAAGAAATATGCTTCTATATAGGCCTGCAGAAAAACTGATGGAACTACTTTGTGCACCTAGACAAAAAACATGGATTCAAAGAGGACATTACTCAGGAATTAAAAAGTTGGACTCAGTTCTAAATTTGTAGCCTGTGTCTTATATACTATTCACAAAGCTTTGGTTTTGCGTCTGCCTTATCTCTTCACAGATGAAACATTTGGTCAAAGAAAAAAAAAAGGTTCAGAAAACTCAGCGAGGTGCTCCGAAACTCATTACAAAGTGTAATGGCAGCACCTTTGTACAAAAATCTCTGCTTTAAAAATTTTGGCAGTTTTGGTCTAATTATCTATATGTTCCAGAACCTGTCTAGGTAATAATTTCTACCATTTTCCATGAACATAACTGATCAGGCTGGATCTGATTAACTGCAGCCTTCCTCACTTCTGAACAGTACCAGAAAGTCACTTTAAACTCCTGCAAATTTATATAGTTCAATGAAAATTTAATAATCCATACTTTTTCTTGAGAATTCACTTCTGTCTTTCCCTTAAAAAAAGAAGGGGAATGTTCAGAAAGGTGGTGTAGTGCTCAACATCAGGAACAGATGGCTGCTGTCCTTGAAGTGAACTGAACTTCTAAGGAGCCAACAATCATATGACAAGACAAAGCATGAAATTACATGAGCAGCTACTTTTTCCTGATTATGTGAGGAGGGAGTACTTGTGTACTAGAATGAGCCCTTCAGCATGACAGAGCTCTATAGGGACCGCTCTGACTGTCATTTGAAAAGGTGAACGCTACAGCACCCTGTTAATGTTCTTTCTCCATGACACAATGGTATTTGTTTGAAGGGGTGAGGAAGAAGTCTGCCAAGCAATGAAAAGGATGGATCTATTGCGCAACAGGAAAAGTACTCACTGCTGTAAAGCAGCAGGTGCCAAGGACACCATGGGATTTTCAGTAAAGAGTCTGATTAGGCCTTCTAGCGGTTGTGACCACAATCATCAGTCTGTGTAGAAAAGTGAGCTGCTCTCTTTCAGGGAAAAAAAAAAAAAAGGAAAAAAGATTCCTCAAAGTTTTATTTGATTTTTAGAAGGATTTTGCCCTTGTACAAAACTGTTCTCAGAAAGATGAGTGGTGTTCTCTTTGGCTGTGTGCAATCTCACCAGGTAAGAGTAAGCAACAAAAATAAATGCTGTTGAGTATATCTTTATTTTCTAAATATTTACAAGATGTATAAAGAAAGTGTTTCCACTGTGACCTGCAAGTCACCATTTAGTAAGCAGTAAATTAATTAGCCAATTTCTTTGGAAAACTTGAAAATCTTTGTATAGCAATATTCTAGCAAAATCTGGGGAGGATCTGTGGCAACCTGCAATAAAACCCTGATAAGTGAAACCAGAGTTTCTAAGAAACTGATGTCAGTACAGAGAGCAACATTTCATGGAGAGGAAACAACCCTGAACACAAAGGAGAGAAATGCATCAGAATAAAAATACACATATAAATCCCTGGCCTAGAAGCTATACCAGGTCATATGAGAACCATCTGTTGTACTTCTTGCTCATAAGAGTCCATTTTCACAGCTGTGTGGATTTTCCAGGGTAGACTTTTCAAAATATGACTAATATGAAAAGCATGCAAAATTTTTTTTTTTCGTTCAAAGGAAGTATCTTGACTCCAAAAAAAATTGCAGCCGAAGAACTGGCTAAGGATGGGAACAGAATCTTGGAGAGTGACTGTTATACAGTCACTCTCCAAGCAATAAGGTCAACAGAAATGAGATGGGATTGATGCTTGCCTTAAAAAAAAGCCTATGTAAGATAAGCTTTGGGTTGATGAAGGGTTTCTGCATATATGACATTTTAAGGACTGCTGATGGAAGCAACTCTTGGCAGGGTGGTGATGCTGAAATGTTGCTGAGAGCCAGAGACAGTGCTGGAAAGCAAGAAATGGTGGGATCTGTTCTGTTCTGCGTTTTTGGCTCAAGGAACCAGCAAATGCACGAGCTCTTCCCTTGTAATTTTTTGTCTGGTTGATTGATATGAGAAATCCAAATTATATTGGATGCAGTATTATACTAAAGTATTTAACTGAAGATACATCTCAAATTCATATATTCACCATGAATGTTCATCTTCTTTGTTACACGATGTTCACTGGCTTTATTCTGGATTGTTTTGAATATCCATTTTGTAATTCAGAAAATGTTTCTTTTTGTGCTCAAAACAAATAGCCTTTCTTCTTCATCATGGAGATCTGGCAAGGTGCCCGAGGACTAGAGAAAGACCATGCCAGTCTTCAAAAAGGGCATGGAGGACCCAGGAAACTACAGGCCAGTCAGCCTCACCTCCATTGCTGTAAAGGTGCTGGAACAACTCATCCTGTATGCCATCTCAAAGCACATGAAGGAAAAGATGGTTATCAAGGGGACTCAACACGGGTTCACCAAGAGAAAATCCTACTTGACTAGCCTGGTAGCCTTCTATGAGAGTATAATCAGCTGGCTAGATAAGGTGAGAGCAGTGGATGTCATCTGCCTTGATTTCTGCAATGCTTTAGACACTGTCTCTCGTAACACCCTCATCAGAAAGCTCAGGCAGTGTGGCTTGGATGAGTAGACAGTGAGGTGAATTGAGAGCTGGCTGAATGACAGAGCCCAGAGGGTGGTGATCAATGGCACAGAATCGAGTTGGAGGCCTGTGGCCAGTGGAGTTCCACAGGGATCAGTTCTGGGTTCAGTCTTTTTGACATCTTCATCAACAACCTGGATGAGAGTGCAGAGTATACTCTCAGCATGTTCCCTGATGACACCAAACTGGGAGGACTGGCGGATTCCCCAGAAGGCTGTGCTGCCATTTGGCATGATCTCAAGTGGCTTGAGAGTTGGGCAGAGAGGAACCTCATGAGGTTCAACAAGGACAAGTGCAGAATCCTGCACCTAGGAAGGAACAACCCCATGCACCAGGACAGGGGATTGACCTGCTGGAGAGCAGCTCTGCAGAGAGAGACCTTGGAGTCCTGATTGATAACAAACTAAACATCTGCCCTTGTGGCCAAGAAGGCCAATGGCACCCTGGGATGCATCAAGAAGAGTTCGGCCAGCAGGTTGAGGGAGATTCTCCTCCCTCTCTACTCTGCCCTGGTGAGGCCTCATCTGGAGTCCTGTGTCCAGTTCTGTGCTCCCCAGCTTAAGAGGGACAGGGAACTTCTGGAGACAGTCCAGCACAGGGCCACCAAGATGATCAGGGTCAGGAGCATCTTTCTTGTAAGGAAAGGGATCTCAGGCTGTTCAGCCTGAAGAGGAGGAGACTGATGAAGGACTTCATTAATACTCACAAGTACTTAAAAGGTGTATGTCCGGAGCATGAGGCAACACTTTTTTTTCTGTAGTGTCCAGCGATAGGACTAGGGGTAATGAACAAAAGCTGGAACACAGAAATTCCACTTAAACTTCAGGAAAAAATTCTTTACTGTGAGGGTGAGGGAGCCCTGGCACAGGCTGCCCAGGGAGGGTGTGGAGTCTCCTTCTCTGGAGATTTTCACAACCCACTTGGATGCATTTCTGTGTGATCTGATCTAGACAGACCAGTTTGAGTACGGTAGTTAGACTAGATGATCTTTAGAGGTCCCTTCTAACCCCTACCATTTTACGATTCTATGATTCATGGCTGAGAGAAGGTAGCATTTAAAGGTAGAGTTATTAATTAGGTAATCTTACACAGAATGTGTACTTGCCAGGAACATTTTACTTCTCAGAAGGGGCACTTCAGAGAGTACTAAGGAAATTCTGTGAATTTTGTAAAAGCTGTTTGACAATACACATTATCTCAAAACATTAATGGTCATTGAGTGCAATTATTGGAATTCTGAAAGATGTTAACTTTGCAGAGTCAACCCTTCTAGATTGAACTGCAAATACAGATTTGGTCAGAATAAAAGAGAAAGCATGGCAAAAGCAGATATAAAAACCCTAGAAGGTGGAATGTACAGTAAAGCTGGAAAATGTGAGGAAGTTTACACTGGACACTAAGCAAAAGACTGATGATGGCACAGACATCATGTGAGGCAGGGGTTTGAATGCCTGTATTTCACCATGAAAGTAAATGAATAGATAATATGATCTATATAAGATATAAACACTGTTATTTACTACCCAGATGTTCTGCAACGTTAACAATTCTCTGATCATGGCTTGAGATATTTTATTACATTTCCCATTTCTCTCCATTTTTACTTGCTTAGACTTTAACAGATAAGTAGAGATAAAGCATTACTAGTCTAGAGCAGAACTGCCAATTGAAAAATAAAACTTAATTTTACTATAGGGCATATGGGAAGGGCAAGAAAACACTCGTATTACTAAAGCATACCCTCAAGCCAGGACCATGATAGCAAACTACCCATCTCAACCCCTTCACACTACCAGGCCCTAAGGCTCTGCTTGGATTTAGGCAACAGGCAGTGACCTTTCCTGTGTGCCAGAATTAGACTAGCAGCAACTGCAGAGTAACATTGCTCTGTTATCCACTTCTGTTACTGTCATGGATTTTAAACTGATTCAGAAATTCTGCTGCAGAAGTTTAAAATCTCAACTAAATAAATGAGCTTGGAATCAGACCTCAACATACCCAGTGAAGTTTCAGAAGTTACATATCTCTGTAACAAACTGCATACATGTTGCAATTCCCCAAGTCTGCAGAAGGGAAATCACAGCATGCATACTTGATAGAATGGGAATTATGCTTACCATGCCATGACTTTTTATGAGTTCATACATGAAATGTGCCTGACTGCTGAAGACTGCTTTCCTATTCACCTACATGACAGGCCGATATCATATTTAGTTTCTTGGGAGCAAACTTGCATAACTGTATAATTAGACGGTTATATTTAAGTGCACCTGCTGTGTCAATGACTCTTCTCCGTGTCTTGACATGTCAAACCTGAAATTAGCCTATGCCTTCTAGAAATGCTTTTCTCTAGGGTCAAATCCTGCGGGTGTTGCACCTGAAGAACTTGAATTTAGATGCACTGACCCAATAATACAACTACTTAGTAATTTATAGCCTTCAGCAGGGCATATATTATATTCTTTTCTATGCCAGTCCAACTTCAATGACTTTAGAATGACAAATGGTGTTGAATTTGTATTGGCAAAGCAAAAAACTCCAAACACCCCACATACAGGCATGCTCTCTTTACCTTTCAGTTCTCTCATCTATAACAAGAGCCTTTGAAAACCAGGTTGGACAGTAAAGAGCAGAATAGAAATTCTACTCTTACTGCTACACTTCGTGTGCCAACTGAGAAATGGTTGTGACGGTTTTAAAATTGCACTGTCAGAAAACAAGGAACATAGATATCAGAGAGGATGATAAGATTTGCTGTTTGCAAGTGCCAGTCCAGCTTTACATAAACCCAAAAAAGAGAAACTTTAAAGATAGCTAACAACATCATCTTGGACATAACAACAAAAATAGTAATGACAAATAGTGGAAATTTACATCTATGATATCTCTGCTGTTGAATCCGATAGCGAAACACTAAGCGTATTTATGTAGGCAGTCTCCTGGTTTACTTGACCTAACTACAGATGACGTTCCTGAGTTACATAAAGTTGAAAGTGCTGAATGCTCCTAATTCCCGTTGCCTTCCCAGTGGAATTGAAAGGACACCTAGCACTTTGCAGGGCAAGAGCTCTGTTCTAGCTCTCCTGGAGCACAGTCTTCTAATGCATATTGCAGATCACTTCTGTTTGAAGTGCCATTCCTCCTAAGCCCAACAGATAATAAACTCCTTATAGATTACAATCTGAAGGTTGGGAATTTCTGCTTCAGTCTATGGCAGGGAAATCTGTATGCACTTTAATCTATGTATTGGTAGTTGCAGTAGTATTACATAGACCCTCTTAAGACTGCACTTTATTGAACAGAATCCTTAAAGATAGAAAAAGCCACGGGTTCAACTCAGTGTATTTATTACCAATGAGATGATTTAAATTTACCAGCAGCAACTAGTTTGCTAGCAATGAAACAAACACACCAAAAAGATACAATACCATACCATTTTCATGTCCTATCCACTGCAAGAACTAGTCTCAAATTCAAGTACAAATGAAACCACCTGACTGTGTTGGCTCACTTTCAACACACCAGTCTCCCTGACTTTGCCAAAGAAATGTTCCGAGTCTCACACTGTGAACGACAGAATATATGACTCCAGTGGCCCATAAAAAGAAGAAGAGAAAATATAAGGCTGGCAGACAATGTCATCTACCGGCAACAACTGTATGACTTGATAAATCTTTTCTGTTGTTTCTGCTCCAAAGGTACAGCTCTGAGACCAGAAATATTTGTAACTGCACACATGCACTACACTTATAATGTGTTCTTGTATATTTTATTTTCTTAATGAAAAGAAATTGAGGTCTAATTTCACACCTGATATACAGGTATGACTCAACAGAAGTCAAGGGAACTGTATCACTTACTGCAAGAATAAATTTGACTGAGAGTTCTCATTTCATTTTAACTTATCAAGAGAAACCCAGTGCTAAAATTAGCTTACACTAGAAGTCACATGATCACATGAATAAATCTCTTCCTGCTAGTTCTGTGAAGTCGCCTCTGGCTGTGAACCATAGCCATCTGTGGGCAATAATCCTGTCTGTCTAATAAATATCAGGCAAAGTCATAAATTATGTGAGGCTGCACTGTACATTAGAATAAAGGAACAATGACAGATGGCAAAAAGCCCATGAAATCACTGCAGAGGTGAATAGAAGTATCCAAAATGTAGTGAAGGAACTGCTGGGAAATACAGGTATACACAGTCTTGAAAAGTAAGAAATAAATTGTAAGTAAACTGCAAAATATACAGGTAAAAAACCATCCTATCTGTGCTGTCATGTCACAGAAAAGGAAATGCACCTATATGTTTATGCCCAGACCATTATAATCACTAATCCTTTGACCTACCTTGTGAGAAGTGAGGAGACACAGAGTTTGAAACACATTGTGGAGAGAAATTGTGTTCAGGAATTATTCAATGCTCCATGTACTTTCTCTGCTTGGAAAGTGAAAGTAGTATGAGGTGAAGCAGGACAAAGATGTGGATGGAAAACATATGTCTGGAACACCCCTAAAACTGACCTGTCTTTTGGAAGAAGTGTTCTTCTGTCGTTCTTTCCTTGCACCACAGCAATCAAAATGAAGTATGTGAAATCAGATTCTGAAACTGTTACAAAGCTATGTAATTAAACTGGTAAAGAATTTTAGATATTGGAACCTCACCTCAAGTCTATCTATGGCTATGAAAATGGAAAATACTTTTGCATCTAAAATTAAATAGTCCTTTTGTAGCAAGCTGGCACGATACCTTCACAGATCTGGTCATTTCATTTATGGATGCCAGTCAGTGTATTTAGATAAGACCGTGTCACCCCTGGATAATGTAACTTAGGTTGTTGCTCAAAAATGGCAAAAATTTCAAGCCCTGGAAATCCTAGTGAAACACCTTAATTACTTGGTACTGATAGAACCTAAGAAAAATAAAAAAGCAATAACTCATTGTCATGCTTGTTTTTAGGTAACTGCAATGTTCATTTGAACAAGGCCCGTGGAGTGCCCAAGTAAAACCAATTTATTTCCTACAAAGCACTGTAGTGGTTTGGCAACTGAAAAAATAAATTCTTATACTGTGCTTATCCTGCACAATACGTATTAAAAGAATATATCCAGATGATTTCTCAGGTCTACTGTATAACATGGGATCAAGGAAATGGGACATTTTCCATTTTTTGCCAGATTTTCATCTGCTTCTGCTTCTACTTATTAAGTTTTCTTTGACCCTGAAGATTTTCCTTGATTGTCCTATGTTAATTCCTTCCCCCCCTGCTTATTTAAGAACATGCATACAAGCAGGACTTAAAACCATTGTTTTGAAAGTGGAAAAAAATTCTTTAAGCTATATTTGCTCAATGTCAACCCCCAAAGTGATGTTCCAATCATTTAGGTTAAAAACTTGATATTATTTTATACACTGATTCTCAAAGAACACTGGCAAATGTATAAATGAAAATTTAATCTTGATGAAGCCTTCAGGTTTTTCTGTGCCTATTATGGTCTCTACTGGCAGATTTAGTACATCACTGATTTCCTACAGTTCTTGCTACAGAAGAGTCCTGTTTATGCTACTTATAACACTAATTCAAGGCCAAGGGAGACTTCATAGACATTGTCTAAAGTGCAAATCCCATAAGCTTCAATGCTAATGTGTTTATCCCATGGATTCATCAAGCTCTGAGTTTATAAATCTGACAATATTGCTTATGTGTGAAAATGTTAAAGACAATGATTTCTGGAGGAAATCTACACTGCAAATTGGAATTATATGTGAAAATTCAGTGTCTGTGTTCCAATAGCACTTACGATAGTGTTGCAAAATATCTGATAATTGAAATCTGTCAAAATCCTTCTGGAAGACTGAAATGTCAACAGTTACCAAGCCTGAAGAATGCACTATTATTATTCTCCCTCCAAAAAAGAAATAATACATGGGAGTTTTATCAGCCTTTAAGCAGTAAACAAAATGCACTGGAACATTCAAGCCAATTTCACTGGTTGGGAGAGTAATCACCACCCAGAAAATTAGGACAAAATTTTCTGACTGAACCACAAATTAACTTCTCTGTATTACAGAGCTGAGCAATTATGCTTTAGATCACATTTTAAAAAAATTGAGACATTCATTAAAGGACAGGTGATGGTTTAAGGCAGTTACAAATCCTCTCCTGGGGTACAGGGATCACGTGTTGTGTTTAAGTCATTTGGAGACTGTAAAGGGAAAAGTTGTACCCATCTGCCCCCTATTCACACTAGCCAGCAGGCAGAAGCCAGTCCAAAGTACACACAGATATATATTAAAAGACATGGTCATGGCTGCTGCTGTGTCCTCCTACTTCTGAGGGGAAAAAAGGAGGCAAATTTTTTCCAAGCAAAGCTTTGGAAACTCCCAGAGTTGCGACTTTTACATTGAACAATGAATTAAGAATATCTGGGAGGGAAAATCCTGTGCTGGCAGAGGGGAGGACTGGATGATTTACAATGGTCTGCTCCATTTTTAAATTCTATCGTCAGATTTGTCCTCAAGTACAAACCCTCTAGGAGTTTCTTGGGGGCGGTGCATCCCTCCACAACCCCTACTGCGGGCTCTGGCTTAAAAGCCACAATAGAGTCCTTAGAATCTAACAACAAGAGCTATTCTAGGCACTGGTTAGGAAAATGGGATTTAAAGGTAGTTTCTACTATTGTGAAAAATTAGGGCAAAAAATCTCCTTTCAGATAAGCAACAAAGTATATCAATTCCAACAGTTTGCTCTCCTGCTGTTGTATCTATCATAAAGAAAGACAGTCTTTCTATGGTGAATAAAGGTGATCGTCTAATCAATTAAGATTTCATAGAAAATACAGAACAATTCATCTGTCTGCCCCGCCCTCTTCCCAGGTTGAAACAGGACCTTTCCACTTTACTCTGCATGTCACTTTTGTTAAAATGACAGGCACCTCACAGAAAACACCAAACATACATGTAGACAGAGAAGAATTCCCATTTTGAGATCCACTATGTAAGTGAAGGGTTTTGAGCTACGGATTTGATTGCTCTGTGCTTTGAACAATTGCTCATATAGCATATTATGTATCATTTTCTTACATGCAGTTATTCCTATATTGCATTCTGATCATTATTACATTTATTTTGACTACACCAAGAGAAAGAAGATATGTTTGTGAAACTGATGTAAAGTGTCCATTGCACAGAAGTACTAGTGATATCATTCCCTGTCCTCACTATTGTCCATAACTGTTCAGTGAGTCACTTGAATCTAGTCAGTATCTCCACCAAGCACAATCTATTTTGGGCTATCATGGATTGTTGCAGGATATTTTTTTTTTTGTTCACTGTTGTCAAAACCAGGCCCTTCACCTGAAGTTAGAAAGTTGATTCACTTTGACCATAGTCATGTAACATGTTAGTCATCCGTTTATCCAATTTAACTTGAAGAGACTTTCAACTCCTCCACTGAAGGATGAAGAAGCCTCAAATGTCTACATGTTGACAATTTTAAGCCTAATATCACTCCACAATGACATTAACTCCACGTTGGTATAGGTTTCATGTGGTGCTTTTGGTCTCTAATGGCAAGAACAATACCAGAACACAGCTACATTGTCTCTTTATCTGGAAATAAATTTAAAATATGTTCGTAGAAAAAGAGGCACAAAAAAGTAAATTTAGAAGGTTAGCACTGAACTCACAGTACTTGAAACATATTCTAACAGATTGTCTCTGTTGCTAATATTTGTTTACAAGGGTTTGGTTTAAAATAAACAAAATAGAAAATATAAAGAGAACAACAAATTAAATGAAAAACAGATTGATGCAGAGAAAATATGTGGACAAAAAGAAGGAAAAGATACCCCTATCAATAAATTAGGAGATAAAACATTACAAATATAGGTAACATTACACCTTATGTATATAATCTATTAAAAAATCCATCATTTGCATAATACACTAATTTTATTTGACCTAGAAGTCACAGTCATTCATAGAATCCGTTGTTCTACTCTTTGGCTATGCTGGTAAAGCTTTTTATGTCTTGAACTTGCAACACATATTTTACCAAAATACCTCCCTTAAAAAAATGAAGTGACAAGCAAAGCAGGTGTTTTGGAAGGTATTTTAAAATATAATTTATTTTACCTCACTTTTCCACATTCTATCATTTCCAACACAAAGATTGTGTCACAACTGACAATGCTTCTAACTGTGAGAACTAAAAGTCATGAGATTTTAACTTTAAAGGTTACTAATAAGCTGACATAGATTCATTTTCGAAACACTCCTGTAGCATGAAAATCTGTAAAAAACCTGAGATTTTTATCAAGGATATTTTTTTCCCCATCAAATTTAGTTTTTAATGGGAAGAGAAGGAATATGTGCAAAGAAGCACTGTCTTCTTCCCAGAGGTTTAAACTAAGCTACATTAAGGAAGACCTTTAACCTAGACCTGGACCTTCCAAAACAAACAGTTGTATGGTTCTACATCTGAAAATTGACTGACATATAGAAGTGGAAATTCTCAAATGACTGCTTTATTTATCTAGTCAAGGTTGGGCCAGTGGTGACACAACATTTTCAGATGTTTCTAATTAAGGGGTTATCATAAGGTGTACACAGTCCTCTCAAAGCAGTAATTGCCCAATCCTGCAGTTTGTAGAAACTCTCTTTTTATACAGATCGCTTAGGATTTATCTAAGAGCTTAAAATTAATCTGCATGTGTTCTAAACTCACAGGAAAAAAAAAAGCAGACCTTAAGTACCCTAATATATCTTAAGTACCCTAATATATGTTCCTATCATAAGGCAAACGTCCATACTGAAATTTCAATAAAATGCTATGATCTTAAAATACAGTATGGCCATGCATGTTAATGGGACTCAGTATAGTAAGACTGTGCAGCACAGAGTCTCTGCAATCACATTGCAAGATCTGGCTTACCAGAGCAAATGAATACCCTGTGGAGATTAGCTTGCCTCAGATCTCAGCTGAATCAGCATCTCTGATCCCAGGCCAGATGAAAATCTGCAGAAACAACCATTAAATGAATCACCATTTTTCTCAGGAAGTACCTGAAGAAAAAATAGCTTAAGAGTTTCCATAACTGGCAACAAGAATAAACAAAGCAAGGATTGCAGACAGATGGGTGAGTTCTATGCCTAGTGGGAGCAGGCCCAATAAGACCTGCAGATGTTAGAGTCATGAAACACATGGTACAAAAGTAAAAAAAAAAGAGGTAGGGGAAACAAGAGAGCAGAGTATGAAAAATCTAATATGGGCCTTACTATGCTAAAAATTGCTATCTTATTCTGTCTCCCCATCTGACAGTCTGTTCCTGGATCATCAGATGCCAGGACAATTCAAGCCTAGCATAACATTGTTCTGGATTTCAAAATTGTGTAGCAAATGGGTGATCAGCTGGTCTAACACAACAGCACTGGCTGCTGTTTTGTTCATATCTGAAGCACTGGCCATCCCTCCTGTACTTTTGTTACTCTTATATGCTCTAGGATTACTTTCCATCCTTTTAAGAAACTCAGGTAGCCAAGTCAAATTTTCCAACTACTGAGGGTTCTCTGAGCCTGATAGAAAGTAATTTCAAACATTAGCAACTTTGCTAATTATCTCAGTCACCGTAGTCACCATGTGAGAAAAACCAGTGATGCCTGGGGAAGGCTCAGAGGCGTGACTAGCCAGCACTGTAGACAGACATGGAACAAAAGCCACGCACCAAATCCAGAGATGCTTCACTAGATATTAATTTATACTTCATGTGTCTTGGTGATCACCACAGCAGTACATTTATCTTGCATGAAAGTCTGTTTGGGGAAGTTGACATGTTGAAACTGGTAGTGTTTTCGTTTTACTCTTAGATGTACATTTAATACCACTATTAGTTTCACTGCTAATGAAATTAATATGTCAAACCTCACTTTGTGGGTGTTGCCATGAATTTCACTGAATACGTGAGGAGCACAGGAGAAAGATAACTAAAATCTCTAGAGGTTCCTTCCAACTGCTACCATTCTGTGATTCTGTGAACATACATCTTGGAAACTATACAAAAATGAACTCTATGAGATGATATGTACAGGAAAATGACTTGCAACATGTACCATAACAAAAAACAAAACAAAACAAAACCAAAAAACCTCAAACCAACTAGAAAAACACAAAGATCAGCAGCTAACAGGAATCACAGTAGTTACACTGATTTTTATAACTAATTTATTTTGTGAACAGCATTGTCCTTCGAATTCCAAGCTACTGTCAGCCTCCTTCTATTCTCTCTGATTATATAAATCACTTGCAAAGATCCCTAAAGCCTCTTGTGGCTGACATTAGGTAGCATTAGTTGCAAATGCATTGCCAACTTGAAGATATGTGTAATATGTTTTTTAACTTCCCATGCAGTTATTTCAAATGCTTTTTATGTTTGACAGTCCTTTTCTGTACATTTCACCGGCATTCACTTCAGATTTGTAGTATCAATAAAACTCTGTGTAAGAACATGTTTGTCCTACTATAGGAAAATTCTAAAATTGCAAAGCTACAGAAAAAGAAAAATTAAGGCTTTAATGTCATGCATCTTCAGAAATCACACTTGACATTGGTTAAAAACTAATTCTAAATTCACTATAAGCAGCAAAGGTTTTGTGAACTTTTCTTCAGGGAAGATTATAGAACTGTAATTATGGATAATTAATGTGTCAGATTCTGATAGCCTTAATCAAAAGCTTAATACGGAAACCACTCTTTTTATCAACAGGTGTTTACAGGCCTGGTCTGGAGAATTCATTGTCTAGACCAACATTGCCACAAACCAACAAAGTATCACATCTGCTGCTTAAGCTAAGACAATGCTATCTGGATTTCTAAAATGAGACTTCCTAAACTCATTATTCCTAAACTCATTGGTTGAAGTACAACCAAGCAAATAAATTACTTAAATAGAGAAATTATCTAAGTAGAAAATTCTCTGTGAAAATATTGTTTTTCAGTAATGATTCCTGTTAACAATATTCCACCAAGTCAATTATAGTGCAGTGACAGAACAGATCAGTGACTTTGGTGATTTAGTGACATACCTGATGAAAAGGGAAGAATGAAAAAAGTTGGTGTAATGAGGTCCACCACTTTGAAGAAGGCAGTCTCCAGCCTCTCTTACAAAGGCCAGATCTGTCAGTCTCACTAGTGTTTCCTTCTTAGACGCTGTATGAGAAGCAAAGCCATATTTGCTAATTTACTTTGGGGTTAATGGCTTAGGTCTGTAGGCAAGAGTAGATAAAAGGTGATTTTAAATATAACCAATTGTTAAAGTAGAAATCAAAAGCAGTGAAAAAAATAAAGCCTAGTCTCAGCAGGAAAATGTTGTATGTAGTATTTTACTTCACTATTGTGCAACTCAGATATTAATGTAGACAGATTTACATATATAAAATGTACCTGTACTTTCATAAGCATGCAAACTTATGTATTCATGTGTGTACATACAAACACATATATACACATATGCTATAATCTATTTAAGAGAAAGAAGCATAAAACCCTATAGTGCCTTTTTCTTATTGTTACAGCTAGTAAAGGCATTAGCCAGATGTTGAAACTCACAGGCATCAAACAACAGTGATCATTATAATCTTCAATCACCTCATTTAGAATTTACAATAAGCTAAGCAGAAAACCATTATTTCCACCTTCAATATAGTTTTCCTCCGACTGCAAACAGAGTTCTGCAATGGACTGACACACCATCTGTTCTAACTTCAGAACCCTTTTCTATGAAACTTCCAGCAAGGGGAACAAGCTATTGATGAAATCCAGCAATATAAGGACATCATTAGCTAGTATCATAGTAAGATTAAAATCCCTTGAGGGCTTTCATCAAAACCTAGATTAAAAAGAAACAAAGAAAGAGAGAAAAGACTGACATTATAATAACAAACCATAATATAAGGCATAAAATTAACAAACATTATGAATTAATCATACTTAGACAATTACAATCCATATGGCTAGTTAAACTCAATCTGCTACCTGTAGTGACATAGTCTGGATACTGTATATTCAATGCCAGTGCATTTCTCCCAGGATGTAATTACTTAATTTTGTGAATGAGAAAATGATGTGTAAAAGTCAATGTTTCCATGGATTCAATGCCCCAAGTCAGATAAAATGCATGAATGCTTATCAAATCTCATGACACTTTTTAACCCTATTTCATCGCACTCATGTTATCTTTAAGTATGTAGAAACAATAAATTCACATTCACGGTCACTAGTAAGGCTGATACAAGAAACAAATTGAGTTCAAATTTTTGTTTTCTGCAAACAGGACCCTTAAGGTTTCTATGCCAATGAATGGTATAAGACTGATGAAATCAGTAATTCTTCTGAAGTGTCTTCATCACTTGAAGCATACACATTTGTATCCTGAGAATAATCACTTTCCTCTTTCTGCTCCACTTTCATTCAGACAGCAGATTTCAGTCTCTCACTCAATTCTGATTCAGTCCCCTTCTTTGTCACATATAGCACGTAATATCTGGTAACATAAGTTCTCAATTTTGGGATGTTGAGACATCCTCAAAAAAGAATACCAAGCCATATCTCTTTAATGTTTTAGCCTTGTGTAGACTCTGTAGAAATCTCAAGCTAATGCTTGGTCCTTCCCCATCCCAGTCTAGAGGACCAACTTGTTTCTTCAAGAATGTGTCAAAGATTCTCCTAAAACAGTTAATGTTCAAGATAAGAAAATCAGTTGGGCAATATAACAATGTAGTTCTTCACTTTGCTTGTACCCTGTACAGCCTGAACTTAGGACAAAAAAAAAAATTAAAATTAACATTTAAAGTAATAACACATACACACAAATAAAGGGAGTTGCTTTCTTTTTGTGGTTTTGTTTGGTTTCTTCCTCTCCTGTGGACAGGTACAAAGAAATGGAATATTTTCATTTTCCCAGTCTCTGACTGGAGGGTATTGTTTAGAAAACACTACTTCTCATTTATCTTCATTATTTCTGACTTGTGACACCTACCACATTATGCAATTCTAGAGAGGATATTTGATTTCCTTCACAGACAGTATATTTGCCCTGAATATATTTAAAAGTTACACTGTGCTGTCGCTAGCAAACTAATCCCATAGACAGCTCAGGAGGCTTTAAAGACAAATGGAGCTTTCTCACTGACTGATAGCAAAGTCTTGGCCCTGGTGACTATGACCAGTAAATGTTTCCTTTATTCAATAATATATCTCTCATTAAAGAAACCAAAGGGCACCCTAGTCAGTCTAGAGTGGTTATTAATGCATATTTTGAATGTCTCAGCTTTCAGCCACATGCTTTAGAATACCTTGTGTGGAGTGCTATTCTCACCATGAAATTCTGTGCTTGTCATGTCTTATTCCTTAATTAAAATAATGTAATCAAAAACATCAGAGAACAAATGTTGACTGAAAAAATTATGCTAATCTTATATGTATCTGCTATTCACATATTACTTTGAGCAGAATACATTGACTAATGTGTTAATAAAATGAAACATACCCAACTATCTTGTCAAATGCTATTTTTATCTCGGCATTTACATACATTTGTCATGAAGCCGGTATATTCTGAGTAAAAGGAATAAACACTGTTATGATTAAACATGTCTGACATGATGTTCTCATCTGAGCATCAGGCAATGCCACATGCATAGGAAACTCACACTCATGCAGTCATAAGGCCGAAAGCCTTATATAAAAATTAAACTTACAGTGAGCAGCATAGCTTGATTTAGTAAAGCGCTGCATCTGATTATATTTGCTCTGAATAAAAGGCTCTGAGCACTCAGGTGGAAAACGTGGCACACAGCTTGAACCAAGTGCAGCCTGGTAGGACTGAACATTACATTTCACTGGGACCAGAAGGTTTTTTGTTTTTTGGGTTTTTTTTTGCATGGAAAGGAGAACCTGAGTACATCCTTCTCACTCATTGCAGCTACTTCATGAAGTTATCAGTGTCAGGAAGCAAGGGGGATCCAGCCCCTTCACACAAGCAGACATGCTTCAATCAGGACAGGAAGGACTTTAGAAGTGTTGCACTTGCAAAAATTGATAGTTAAGGAAAAGGGGAGGAACAGAAAGACTAGCAGGGGAACGACTGGAGAAGTGGTGCCATTTGTACCTTTGGAAAAGGCCAGGTAAACCTATATAATTATGCACCCCATCTTTCTTAGAAAGGACAGGTCTTTAGCAGCCTTCTTTCCTCTACTCTCTGAAGGCGCTGGAAAGAGATAATCAAGACCTGCGCTCATACAGGAGTGTACACTAATGACTTGCCTGCTTTCTCTCTTATTGCTGCTGGCATTCAAGTACAATGTCAAGAGTATTTCTCACATTCTTGCTACTGAATATGCTGGGAATCCTCTATAGTCCATTTCTAATGGATACTGCCCTGCCCCCCAAATTCTTTAGTATGCTTGCCTAGCAGCAGCATTACCAGAAAGTTTAATTCTTTTTCCTTCAGCACCCATTTAGATACAACATAATGTGTTTAGACAGATTTTCTCACAAGTGTCCTTGAATTTGCAGCTTTTCTGATGTCAACACTATTTTCACATAGGTGTCTGAAATCACCGATGAACAAGCTCTGCAGGGTGGAAAGAAATCATCAACATGTGAGATAGAGTTAATTGCCACCATCTTCTCCACATGTTGTTGACTATGTGAACTTGTGCCTAATCCATAGCAAACCAAAAGCATCAGTGGCTTAATGACAACGTCAAATTAATTAAAAAGATATCTATGAGCGATAGGGATATTTTGCAGTAATATTTGAACATGGACATTTTCAGACTTAAAATTGCACAGGAAAAAAATTTTTAATTGTTAATATTAGCAATAAAAAAAGGACAAGACGAAGAAAAATCCATTAGCATTTCACAGATCAATAAATGTCTGTGAATTTCATAAGCACAAAAGACTGATTTTATACTAAGCTAATTTTCAAAAAAGGAAGCCTATGTGTTTTTCTAGTATGATGATACTACAAAAAGAGAAAGGCATAAAAATCTGAACTTAGCACATACACAGAAGAAAATTTGTGATAAATCTCTCTTAAAATAGTTAGAATAAATCATCTAATAAAACAGTAATGCTTTAGTGTTATATGACAACTTTTACCTAAATATTTCAGATACCCAGGGGTGAAGAAACTTTCCAGATCTTTAAGTTGAAAAAAAAATTTACCTCTCCCACACAGTATTATTAAACTCAAATTCTTAATATTGTTAGCTGCTTCACAGTCTTCTATAATGTGTTTTGCAACAGAACATGCCATTAGATCTTAAAGTCTTATTTTGTCTCAAGTCCGTCAAAAAAAGTTCTCTGATATTTTCTGGAAGACTTCTTTTTTTTCTGGATTTGCTGCTATAAAAAGCCACCATTTGCAATTCAGTATTCCCACCTAAAAATCAGAAAAAGGTTACTGTGCCACAGGATAACACAGAAGCAAGCCTGAAAAGTCACTTTATTTCTGATTTAACTTTATTCTTTGGACAAATACCATCTTGCAGTGTCTTAAACTACCACAGCAGAAAGTATATCTATAGAGATGCAAATGAGTTCATAAAAGCATTCCTGTACTCTAGTTTGACATAAACCTTTATAGGTACTTCAAACTGGTGACGGTAAAAAAGGAAAAGAGCCAGCTGCAGTGATGAGGGCCCAGAATACCAAAATACACTTTTTTTTGTGGAGTGTTCTAAACATAGTTCATTTGATTCACAGAGATTTCAGAAATATTATAGGTACTTTTGTTACTACATATGTTAGAAGGATAATCTTGTCAGCAGAAAAAGTCTAGTGGTACATTGCATCTTTTCTGATTAATGACAGGCAAGCAGATACTTACTCATTCACTGTGAAGCGATAAGCAAGAAATGTACCTTCAAAAGAGGACAGCATTGTGCCTTATAATGGCACATATTTTCTTTGGAAACGTACTATTCTAGAGAGACTGGGAAATAGCCTGCCTTTAGGAGAAGGCTATATCCCGAGGATCCATGGAAACACAGAATCACAGAATCATTTATCTTGGAAAAGACCCTTCAGTCCAATCATGTAATGGACTCGTGATGTTCAGAACCTTCCTAAAGAGCAAGGCCTCAACTCATGGATCAGACCTGAAGTAACTTCACACATTCCAGATTGATGCTTAGAATCACACAACAGCTTAAGTTGTAAGAGGCTTCTGAAGAATATCTAGTCCAAACATCTGCTCAAAGCAGATCAGTTAGAGCAGTCTGCTCAGGACTATATCCTGAGCCTTGGATTGGGTTGTAAACATCTCCAATGATGGGGACTCTACAACCTTTCTGGTTAACTTGTTCTACCATTTGACTTCTCTGATAGTAAATAAGTTTCTTCCTCATGTTTAAGTGGAATTTGCTTTATTTTTATCTGTGCTCTTTGCCAGTCATCCTGTCACTGGATGCCACTCAGAAGAGTCTGGCTTCATCTTCTTTAGTGCCTATCATTAGGTATTTATACACATTGAAAAGATCTGTACTGATTTTTCTCCTCTCAAGGTAGAACAGTTTGAGCTCTCCCAGCCTCTCATCATACATCAGATGCTACAATCCCTTAACCCTCTCTGCAGTCTTTCACTGGACTTGCTGTAATATGTCCATATAGATCTTGTACTGGGAAGGCCAGAACAACAACATAATCTGTCTGCCTTCATTTCCCTTCTTTTAGTGGTGTCTTAAGTCTCTGGAATATCCCTAGTGCTATGAGTTTTACCATGAAATTATTCACTTTTATTTTTATACCTGACCTCATGTTCTCTGCTTAAACTAGATCTGCATTTTTATTTAACGGATGTGAGACTTCATATATCGCAGCTTACAAGAGTTATTTTTAATCTCCTCTGCTAAAAAAATACACAGAATAGTCCAGAAAGGTTGTTGTTTAATTTAGTTCAAGAATTTTTCAAATGAAAAGAATTGGTAGAACAAGGAAAGTCATCATATATCAAAGTAGTTCTAATGTTGTAATGACTTATATCAAGACCAGTAAAATAAATAAATTATTTATTGCCTTGTATTAGTTTTAGAAGTAATGCAATTCCCTTCTTACAGTAATACAACATACATAATCTCATCAGCAACTGTGGATCTATAAATTAAGAGTATACAATTAATCAATCAGACTATTCCTCAATTAATTCTATAAAAAAAAAGCAGCAGGAAAGGGCAGGCTTTTATATAACACCACGTTTCTCTGTTTACTTATGACACACTTCATCTAATTCAGGGTGATTTTAAATTTAAAACAAAGAATGCCCTCTCCAAGGGCAGTGATAAATTTTATCTGCATTTTGATCTCTGAATTATTTGCGTTTATATGAGACATCACTTTTGTGCCCCTTAGTTTCAGCTACCATGTGTATCATGGTGCACTACTGGGATCACTTCCACCTGTGCAGCATGTTTCAATATTATTACATGTAATAGCCATATCTTCACTGCATAGCACTGTCTGCTTACCACTGAAGATCCTCAGGAGCCCATTCTGTGACTGCATGCTACAGTTACAGCAGCTCTAGTTAAGCTGTAAACGCATAGGGAGTATCAATGTTCATGCTTTGTAATATAAACTGTATGCCTGTGGGATGCTGCAAAGATTTTCCAGTTAACATCAATGACAACATTTGCCACAACTGCAGAAGTCCTACTCTGTATGGAAATTTTAAAACTTCATCTAAGTATTCAGATTTAGGACAATAAAGATAGAAATGTGTCATTTTGGCTGGACCTATAATCTGTTCTGAATCAGCTTCTCCTTTCCTTTCAAATCACTACCTTTGGTAACTGTTCCATAATTCTCTCATAGGTTGCTGATATTAAGATAGTCAGTCTGATACCTACAGTTTGGTAATCACTACAAAATTCAGTTAGCCAGGCCTTCCACATATGATTTAAATTCTTGTTAATTCAGAAATATGAAAGTGTAGCAAAATAGTGAAATAGATAAAACTGCAAGAAAAATATTTAATATTTTTGATACTGAGGGCCAAACTACCAGCAAATAAAAGAACTTGGTTCAACTGACTTCAGCACTGTGTTGATAATAGCCTCTCCTGTTCAGATCATGACAAACTGAGCACATAGAGGTGTGACTACATTGCTTTTCAGGTGCACTTACTCTAAAATGACATAAGGCTTCAGGTACCTAGGATATGATTTTATCATTGACCTGTGCAAAAGTACCTGTCTATCTCTTCATTAGAGAATAAAGCACTTCTCCCTTTGCCCCTGCCTACTCATCTGAGGAAATATCAGTGGCGTAAAGCCAGGGATACTGCATGAATGCTAGCCAAATAAGCTTTAGCAGTAAAGGTTTCTCCCTCTGTTTCTTTGTGCCATCAGATCCTACTGAATTCTAGACTTACTGCTAGTTTACTACATGACATTACAGCTGAGGGAAAGCAGACTGTCAAAAATAATTTACTTCAACAATATTGCAAGTGAAAATTTAATGAAATTTTTTTTGTCTCCTTCCCAAAAGCAGTATTGTTTCAGAGCGAGACAGTCACAGGTTGTAATACTGCCATCTTTTTAAACAATTCAGTAATTGCTAGCAAGTTGCCAGATTTTTTATACAGTCTTCATTAAATACAGTACTTTGTAGTCTATTCACTGAGAATGTCAGAAAACATAGTTACCAGACATCACCCTAGACTCTTGGTCATTTCTGTTTTCATGCTTCAGCAGGACTGGAAGATAAGTACTGACATAAGTGGCATACTTTTTCTATATACCTGCAGAAACTGCCTTTATCACTTTAGAATGAATCAGAATTAAAGTTATGTGATATAGATAACTACAAAAGACTTAAATATGCTTTCTAAAGAACTGATTTGCATAAATCAGAAAATATTAAATGGGCAAACACTGCACTGGTTTAACTGCAGCTATGTATTTGTTTGTTCTCTAATATGGACCGGCAAAAGAATCTTTAGAACAAAATGCAACATGCCAATAGAGGCTGGAAGGATACAGAAAAAGGTTGAGTTCTTTTACTTGTGGTGCTGTAAAGCAGAACAATAGTCTCTTTGCTCTTTTCATCCCTTGTATTCAGTGGAGCATTAGTAGATTTGAACTCATAGTTCATCTGATGAAATTACTGCAATTTTACATACACTCAGTAGTACAAGAAAAAAAAAAGCAGAATCATCACTGAAAACATATTAACTATATTGAAAGAGGAAAGGTGACTTAGGGAACAGCTAGTCGTTGCCACCTACTTTGTTAACTCTCTTAGGTGTTTGCAATTGCCTCGATCTCAAGTTCATGGTCGAGGACCCTGCTATTGCCAATCTAATTGTAACGTGACTGCTCACAAACATAGGGACTTCAGCCACCAGTGAGAGTACTCTGCTTCTACCAGCCTAAATTGGCTGTTGAATCTTTATGTCTGTCATTGTCAGGACAAAATTTTTAGTGGTAGTGACTTCAGCCATTTGTTGCCACTCAGATGAACGAGGTACAAATTTAAAGTAGCAATTTTGTTACTCATTTGCTTTTGCTTCTATTAATGACATCTGGCTAACTCGTGCTTTAGGATTTTTTCCATGTTGTAGAATGAAGTTCTCTCTCCAGCTGATTTTTAAAAATCAAGGAATGATAGCTAGTGCCCAACTCTTGAAAACTACATACATGTGAGTTATTTTGCCCATACACTTTCTTCCTTGCCTCCTGTAGACCAGAGATTTCATCAAGAAACTCAAGTATTTGTGGGCCCATTCTACTGATTCTAGATGAGGAAAAAAACAACAGACTTATTAAACTAGAGTGGTTTCTGTTACATAAAACAATGCCTTAGAAGAAATAAAATACCCACCTATCATGGTCATCTTTTTGGTTTGACAAATTCAGAGCATGATGTAACTTGGAAGAAGAGAAGTTCTCTTTAATGAGTGTGGAACAGCACTCTTTCATCTCAAAAGACAGATTTATGGAGGACAGTGCACTGCTACAGTCTGATTTTATGACTTCACTGCCAAAAGATACCAACCATATATTTCCTGAATGCTGTCCTTAGTGGTTTCCCATAGCTCTTGTTACACTAAATAAATAAAATCAAACCAAAACTTTAAATATATGTACCTGTATAACACAGGGATTCTATGTGCTTCTATCTCACTCTGCTGGTTGTTTAGCTTGAGTCACATAGTAAAAAAAAGAATAAATTCTATTGAGATATGTCAGTCCCTGGGACTTCAAATAATTTATCTGCTGCAGCCTACTCTTTTCTGTGGTTTGCTATTTTAGCTGGTAAAGTTTGAGGGGTAATTTATGATTGACAATGTACCATTAGCAAGCAGTAAAATAACTGATATACAGCTCCTTTTCTTTGGAATTGCTCTAGTAAGTGACTTCACACAAACACAGACAACATTTCAGAGGTTTCTGCAGAACACTACTTTGATTATCTGAAAAATATGACCTCTGTCAAATTAATATCTATTATTTTGGAAGCTTAGCACTTAATCATATTTAACATGTCTGTAAGTTCCATTCATGGGGAAAAAAAAAAAAAAAACCCAAAACAAACTGAAAGATAAATCATCTCTAGAGAAGGGCGAGCATCTGACAGCTTTGATCTTGTGGTTCCTCTGGCACAACAGGAAACGTGAAGTCTTCTTGTGCAAAACCCCTATACATTCTGTCAGTTTAAACCCAAAGAAAGTACAGCAGCCATCTCTAGAGTGAAATAAAATAGATGATTTAAAAAGAAACAAGCCAAAACATTCCTGTGTGACCTGATCTAGGTGGACCTGCTTTGGCAGGGGAGGTTGGACTAGATAATCTCTAAAGGTCCCTTCAAACCCTACCATTCTATGATTCTATGAAAACAAAAGAAAAACAAACAAAAACTACTCTGGTTGAGTTTGGGTGGTTTTTTTCTTGGTTTGTTGTTTGGATTTGGTTTTTTTACGCCAAGTTGTTCCCCAGAGTTAGATGTTAGGCTAACACTTTTGCTAGGTTAAAGTAAAAATGCCACATTTGCAACACACAGCTTCTAGTCATGCACTGATTAATATCATGCAAGTTTCTGGTTTGGTACACCATGTTGCCTGTAAGAAAAAGAGATGACCACTGAAATGAATTTTTTCCTGCAGAACTGGTGAGTATGTAGATATTTCCCACCCTCATTACAACAAAAAGCAGGGAGTAAATTTTCAAATGTGAAAAAATGCACTGTAAGTGTTCTTTATCTCTTTGAAGTTGCCACGTGTTCTTCAAGATTTAATTTTTATGATGATCACAGATGGGAAAAAAAAAATCCATAATAAATACAAATAAGAAGCAAGAATACAGAAAGGTTCCTACCAATACCAACTGAAAATCTGACTATAAATTGAAATCTTGTTTCCACTTTAAAAATTCTAAACTCCCAAACTGAGTGCAGAGACATCCAAGAGGCTTCATTCAATCAAGTAAAAGTGAAAATTATTCTCCTCAGTCTATCACCACAAGAGAATCTGAAAGAGGAATAAAAGGAGAGTTTTTCTGAGAAGATATTGACTAACAACACAGAAATATCTGAGAAAAAAAAAGTACCTAACCATGTGGCATACCACCTTTTCAACAAGAGAAGATTAAAAAACAAGAGATCATTTACTGTTAACTTCCACAGAGTAGTAGTAGTCTTTAAAAACATCCTTTGTCTTCTCTCACTCCACTTTAGTGGAAAGATATTGCTTCGTATTACTTGATGAAGTGGATATGTATAGGGACGACCATTAAACGTCAAGCCTCCTTGTTTTGATTTACTTAAAAGTATAGACTTCAGGATAGGTGAGAACGTGTCAGAGTCACGTTTCCTTCATTAATTAGTATTGATAACATTTTTTAGTAGAGGTGACATCATCTAGATAAATTAATGCAAAGTTAAGTTCTTTTTGTTTGTTTAGAATGGCAGAGCATCTCTAGTCAGAAGATGGGAAGCATTGGCTAACACTTAAATTACAGTTTTATCAGTCTTTTGTTTTTTCACTTAAGCTAGTGCACAAGAAGCCTCAACTTTTTAAATAGCACGAGGAGGAGCACAAATCAAAGCATTAGAAAGATGTCATCTCACACTGGTAGTTTTCCTCTGTATTTTGCAATTGACCTGAGTAAGAGTTACTTTGAAGATAGACAAAAGGGCATTGAAAGTCATGAACAGAACTATAAAATATTTCACATGTGTAAAATGAAAACGTTTTAACTGTACTCTGTTTCTGTGTCCAGTTGTAATCACTAAATATGAATCAAAGTTAGAGAAGTGAGAGCAGAAATGGTTTTGGAAAGAACAGTATCATTTTGATTGTGATGCTTCATAAGAAAATTCCACCACACCTACACCTTCTTTAATTAAATGTTTCCATAATTCCTTTCATAGTACTGTTTCATCAACTTTACATCCACAAATCCATCTTACCCAGGAACAGCATATGCCTAGCATTCCCTTCAAATATAATAAAGAAGGAATTTCTCTTCTTTTCTTACCATGTGTGAATGCTCTTGAAGAACTCTCACCTATTCCTCTGTTTTCATTTTACTCCAACTTTTTCTAGTGTCAAACAAGGCAGATCACTTCCTACCCACTGATATTTTCACCTGCTTGAAGAAATCCATTCTCCTATTTATCAATCTGTGTTCTTTCATCTCATACACCAGCAGGCACCAGTGCTTCTCCTTCCTTGCTCTAAATCTCCCAGGCTCATTAGTCCTCTTCTCCACCCTTGATCTTCATCATCTTCACCTTTGTGATTGTCTTCCATGTGCTTTCTGATATCTGTGACTTTCTGAAAACCTTTTCCTTTATCACTGCAGTACTTCTACTTTCTTCTGTGACCATCTCCACATGATCCTCTAACCCTGCAGTATTTCTTGTTATTGCTGTAAACTGCTCACCTTGTACTTTGCTTGCAGGTCTGCCTCCATTGACTTCTGAGGAATCAGGCTATTTCTTTTGTCCTTTCCTGATCAAGATGCTCTATCTTTCTGCCTTCTTCTCCTTGAGTCACTTTCCATTGTTTGTTCTTGTACACCTCTCCAACACATTGATCCAGAGCTTTACTAAGAGACAAATGATCACATCTCACTCTTCCCATTTGGAAAAATCTATGTGACCAAACTTCCCTGTTTTTTCTCACAAGCTATTTTTATAAGAACAGTAACTTCCTCTCACATAATTGTTTCTAAAATTATGAAATTATATTTGGAGAGTGGTAGCATTGAATAAACAAACACGCTTTACAAATGTAATTCTAATTTCATGTTACATTTACACTTTTAGGGTTGTAGCTATTTGGAAAGTACTGGAGAATATGATTGCATTCAGTCATTTCTACTGCCATGGAGAACAAACCTTTCTGTAAGCTTTGCAGATGGACATTTTTGCTATACACACAGTAGAGATGCAACATAAGCCCTGTTGGTGCAGTCTTGCCCACTCTGTCTTTCAAGTAGGTTCAACTCTTAACTTAGGGCTAAAATGATGAAACTGTTTTCCATGTCTGCTCCGACCTCTTTCTTTAGGCACCAAAGACTGGCTATGGGGCTTCTGAAACAAACACACTTACATGGATCTAGTTAATGATGCCCCAGTTTTTTGGGTTTTTTTTCCACTCTGTAACAAGGCCACGATACTTTATAAACTCTTCAGGCTGATATTAACATGATAGAAACACTAACAATATACAGTGATTCCATGTTTCTGGCTAAAGATTTTTCAGCTGAGCCATGAAGACACAAACAATAACAAGGAGACCCTCTTCTTCTACCACCTATAGATGTCAACAAGAGACATTTCATTGGCTTGGAGAAGGTCCTAATTAGTTGGGAACAGCATATGCATGCTCTAGCACTCCAGGGATGAAACAGTTTGTTAGCAGAGCACATGGTTTTGATTAGTGGTCTAATGAACTAATGCCTCAAATCAACAGGAAATGCAGCATCTGGACAGCATTTCATCGCTTCCTGAAGCTCCAGCCCCACCTTATGACCCACCTCCTCCCTCCCCACCCCATCCTCCCCCCAACTCTTATGCAATACCCTAGTACACAACAATGTAAAAGGAAATAACTATTTAGAATTTAAAAAGTAGATATAAATATATCAATTACTACAAGTGAGAAATGGAAAAATAAGTGGTGTTGTTTCTGATTTCTATGGAACAAGTTTCTGCCAACTGAGGCAAAAATCTGATGCCTTTTCCAGTTTTAACTGTCAGATATTTTCTTTGGCCTGTTTTTAAGTAACTGACCAGAGTTAATGACATAAACCACATTTATTCACACATAAATCTCTTTGTATCTAGCAATTGTTGAAGTATTCTTTACTAATGTTTATGTGCTACAACATTTGAGGTGGTTGTATCTGTGGCAAATAATTTTGATTTTTACAGAGCTCCCCCTCCCCCTGATTCCTACCCAAAATTCTAATTAATAGGGATTCCATATTTCCACACAGATTGTCAGTTTGATTATTTAAGTACTTATTCAGTGTACTAAAGACCCTAATCACCCCTTCAAAGCATGCAGCTCTATATAAGGCCTCCAATGTCTGAAATACATAAGGATCATCATCATCATAATAGCATGGCAGCTGTGCTTCCTATAAGCCAGAAAAGTTGGTCCTGTACACAACAGACACACCTCAGCTACTGTGTGCCATCTGCTTAGTTAGCGGTTAGACAGCCACAGCAGATAGAAACAGCTGCTCCTGACAATATGAAAAACATCAGTACTTCCTTAAAGGCTTTGGCAATGTGGATAAACAATTTCAGTGAAAAGAATATTTTAAATTGCTGCAAATTTTCGATGCAACTGCTATTATGCATCACACCACAACAAAGTGATTATGCTCAGTAGAATGGATTTTGTTCAGCAACTATAAGAGTGTTGAGGGGTGGTTTTTTTGCTGGATTTTTTTGTTTGTTTTGCTTTTTTCACAGTTTTACAGTATACTGGTTAACAAGGCTAAGAGACCATTGTCCTGGACTAGGAGGTTCCATGGCACTCTGATAGCTGATAGTACCTTTTTTCCATTTATTATTTCAAATAAAACAAGTTTTACTTTCATGAGTTTATTGTGGGAAATATCTTGCAGTATTTATTTATGTCACTTATGTAAAGACTGGATTTCTGAGAAACCTCGATATCGTGTGCTTGGGCTATAGCAAAATTGGCGTTGCCAAAAGATGAATTTTACTACAAGTGAAATGTAAAAATACAACTTGTAGAAGGATGACAAGATATAGAGGATGGATGGATGAATAAGATATACACTACACACACACAATTCACATCTACACTGCTTTTTATCTCCCTTGTTATTCCTCATGAATAAAAACCAAATCTCTGAGTGTCTGAGTGGAATGAAGCTGCCCATGCAAACTTGGAGCTCTGTGCCCCTTTGGAGGCAACATCCATCCCTTGTCTGCAACTGGTTGCAGACAGGATGAGTGGAAGATACAGCCACTATCTCTCACCTGCATAACCATGCATAAGTAAGCAGACATTGCACAATCTCCCTCGCCACCTCCTTCCTGTCTGAATGGTTATGGTCTGAAGACTGAGTAGCAAATTACTATAAATACACCCCAGTAGTGCTGAAGTCAGGGATGGAAAGAGTTAGCAGTAGAGATGCCACCTCAGAATTTGATAGGGAAATACAATCTATGTATAAAAAAAAATAAAATTGAATGCTGTCTGGAAACATAACAATTGCTGGTTTATATCTTGTATGTATTAAACTTTCAAGCTCTCTGCAATAAATGTGAGGTTTTATATTAATTGTGAACAGATCAGTAATTGGAGGCAAATTAAAGAGAAACCTGCTGTCACACCGCAGCATACATTTTTAACTGATATCTTTAAACATTTAGACAAAATATCTATATATTTTTAAATGGTAATTCTTTAACTGGTAAATGTAATTATCTAACTCTAAAGCAAAAAATATAAAAAGGACAAAAATGGATTGAATCAAAATATTCTGTCATTGCCACACATAAGCTATCAGAATATATTTTCAACAAATGAAATTATTCTTTATTTTATGCTTTTAAAAATGCATTAGTGTAATTGCTCTGCAACAAATTACCTTCTGTGCTATAAGCGTGGCTACAGCATCCTTTGCATGTACATCAATTGTGCATATTGTCATGACGTTCTGATGATCACCAGGGGTGAGTTCCCCTAACAGCATGTTTATAAGGGCATTCAGTTGAGCAATCTGCAAAATAATTATATTTCAATGGAGATATTACACTGTGGGGGAAAAAAAACACTATTATATGTCAAGTGCTAAATGGAGCTGTTATAGAACCAAGACACATTTATTGGTGCTTTTAATCAAAGCAAATAACTTCTGCAAACTAATAATGATGGTGTTTTCTTATAATTTAAATGTGATTCCTTAATAACAAAAATACACTTTTCATCTGGTGCCCAGAACTTAATTTCAGAACATATAAATACTAGTCTGATATTGCACTTGGAATGCTATTCTGCACATGTCATAAAGCTACTAGATATTTAAAGTATCATGTATACTTTTAAAAATCACTTCCATAACAGTCACAGCACATGTCATACTTACTACAGAAAATGTGGGGGATGAGGGAGAGAGTTGGGGGGATGACACACCTATTTGGGGCTTGATTGCCTCAGACATGTCATCTCCTTTGTGTCAGAGGAACATGAAAAACAGGATCGCTGAAGAGCCTCCTTCCTCAGACTGCACTCACCATAGACTTCTGGGAACAGTGACGCTAAAAAGATATCCCAGAATGCCTGCTTTCATGGCCTTGGAAGTCACTGACAATCACTATGAATTAGATTTATTCCAAGGCATCCAGATATCTTATTCAAAACAGTGATGCTTCTGAACAAAAACAATGAGATATTTGTTGTGGTTTTTTGGGAGGCAGGGGAGAGGGAGCAGGATGGAGACCCTGAAACAGTCCTTCTAGAGTCCACTTGCTACTAAAATAACAGTAAGCACAAATCTGCTTATTAAATGGTTGCAAGACAAATGTCTCTAACAGAGCCTGCCAAAAATATTAAAGCTCTGATTTTGCAAAGCTGATTCATGCAGAAACACATCTTTGCCAACATGGAAAGTTTGGCCTGATGCAAGAAACAGGATTTCAAAGACACACATCCTTAGTAGATTGATACAATAACAAGAATTGTAATTTTTCCAGAGATAGCTAGATTTTGGATTTAGATTTTGTAAACCATCAATGTGTCACAGATTTGATTTCTATCAGAAAATTTGGATTTTCTCTTAAAATTATCAGGTTTATAACTTTTATGCATAACAGGTTCACAAATCTACTTGTGTTTGCATTCTTTCAGATGATTTCCAACTATTTTTCCAGATGCTTGAAGGAAATTTCAACATTCTCAGTCCATCAAATCTATCTATCAAAGCATTTGTTTTGAATGGGCAAATAGCCACTAATTTTGTAATTTATCCTAATGTGCTGCTGTAACTTCCGATTTTTTTTTTTGCTGGAAAGTTACAGAGAGTTCCTTTTAAGTGCAATAGCCAATATAAATCTACCATAAATACTATTTTCTCAAATATTCTGTAGAAGTGATTCATATGAAAACCATTGCAAAATGTTATTAACGTCATGGCTTATATACATTTTACAATGCACAGAACTGATGGCATTTGTAGCCTGTGCTTCCCACCAGTATGAGAAGAATGATTTTGGTGGCCTACATCCAAAGACACAGCAGTGGATCACTGTTCATATTACTCAGTGATTGCATATAATTTGGCATCACTGAAACAATTGCAGCTCTGAAAAGGTTGAGCTCTGGCTATTATGAAGACTAAATTAACTCTCATCACTTGAGAGAATGATCCATTCACACCAAGGTCAAAATCACTAGCTGAGCAGCATGGGAAAGATGACACCATAGCTGACTGACCTGCAGCAGTGCATACATAAAACTTATTCTTGTAGACAACTTGGATTTTAGTGAAAACATTAAATTAGCCATTTACTGTTAAAAAAAAAAATGAAAATATCCATGGTAAAAAATCCAACCTATTCACCTTCCTCCCATTCTCTTTGCTACTTGGTTCAGGCAAAAGTATGAGCGCTGTGTGTGAGGCTGCTGAGGCAGGAATGAAAGTTCAGGAGGAAAATGAGGTAAGAGTTTTCTTGGTTTCCTCTTGGAATTTCTTAGAGTAGTGTATAGATGAGACATTGAGATTAGCAGCTGCTTAAAAGAAACAGAGATTATGGTCACCCAAAGAACATAAGTTTTTATTTTTCCTGGAGATAGAAGAAGGGTTTTCCTTTCAAATTTTCTTCCTTTTCTCATCCTGAGTTTGAGATGATTAAATATGAAATCTCCATGTGGTAGTATAGTTTGATATTGGTTTTTCTGAATAGCAATTGATAGTTAAAATAGAAAACTCCTTGCAGAGCAAAATATTTTTTTAAAAAACAGCCACTTGAAAAGGTCAAATCTTTTCACTTTTGAGTCAGTATGAAACTCTGCCTCCATCTGCACTGGTTAAGTTCCAGTTTTCTATGGCTCATTCTCTAGGCAAACCATATTTCAGATTGCATATTGCCACGTGGTTGTGAAGGAACCTGTTATTGGTAACAGTGTCTGAACTATGGGAAGACAGCACAGTATGTCGTGGGATTTACAGTCCAGCAGAGACACAGGTCTCAATGTGGAGGAGCGGAAAATAAAAATAACTAATTCTTATATAAGCCTAGAGGTACTAACTGCATCAGCTGCAGAGCTACCTGATCACGGAGACTCATGCCTCATTGCTGCTCTACAGTAATGACTCAGTCAAAAGCAGCTGCTATTTTTAATCTCACATTATATGGTTTTATTTCTTTTTCCTGACAGAACATTTACACAAAGCACCAGTTTCCCACAGAAGATGTTAATTTCTGTAGTTTGTTTCCCTTTTTTGGGGGGAACAAGGTGTTAGGAGTGGTTGTTTTTGTTTTTTGGGGGTTTTTTTTTGCTTTCATTTGGTTTTGGTGTTTGGGGTTGTTTTTAAGGAAGGGGACACAATTGACTAATTTTTTGTTGCCTGAATTCTTCCAGCTCTTCTCAGGAGTTTAGGCTGCACGTCAGATGATTCCGTCTAAACCTCAGTACCCACTTGTTCTGGCTCCTAAACCCAGGTGGATTTGGTTATGCTGGCTCCTCAGAGTTATTTCACTTTCAGCATATAAGGATACTTCCTAGTAGAAAGATGAGCCTTTGCACTCCAAGATTACTAAAGTAGCTTCAAATTATCTTGCCATCACCTTTGATTATAACAACACTTCAGTGAGCCCCAGGGACAGAGGGAAAAGAAAGCAGACAAGAACCATGTTTTGTACAACTGGCAAATTGTTCTGGGGTCACAAGATGGAGAGCAAAGATATACATTTTCCCTTGAGTTCCCCACAATACTGTCTCCAGCTGCAGGACTGATGGAGCTTCCACTACTCGTAGTAGATAGTGTGGTCCAGACAGGGAGTCCAAGGTTTCTACAATTATTTTCTTCTTATCTAATTCAGCAGAACATTAGGCAAGAAAATACGCCACTTAGCAATTTGACCTGTTCTTCTCCAAACACATGGCTTTGAAAAAATACATAACTGCTGTTTGTAATGCCAGATTCTTACTCTCATCAAATTTTAGGTAACAATGTTAAACAACTTCAGTACTTCACAATCTGTTGCTAGATGTGGAAGAAAGCTGCAGTCAGAATAATTTTCATTTGTTTAAGCACAGCAATTACAGAACACAATAACCTAGGATGAAAAGTTTCCCTGCTTTGAATGATTTCCCTCAGAAATTATTTTCAGTAGAACTACTGCAAAGAGAAAAAGCATCATAGAATGGTAGAGGTTGGAAGGGACCTCCAAGGAAGCAGACTCCACACCCTCCCTGGGCAGCCTGTGACACTGATCCGTCACCCTCACAGTGAAACAATTTTTTCTTATGTTTAAATGGAATTTTTTGTGTTCCAGCTTCATCCCATTACCCCTTGTCCTGTTGCTAGAAACCCTTGAAAAAAGAGATGCCCCAACCCCTGACACCCACCATTTAGATACTTGTAAATATTAATAAGAACCCCCTTCACTTTCCTCTTTTAAAGACTAAACAGCCCCAGTTCCCGCAGCCTTTCATGGAGGAGTGAGACTTCCAGCTCCCCCAGGGGTTGCAGAATCCTTCCAGTAAAGCCCAAATAAGGAAAATTAGGATAGCATTTTCCAGATTTTTTTTTTAGAAATACTTCAGTTGTAGTATTATAAACAGAAATATCAGTTGTTATTGAAAGATGCAAATCAGCCCAAGGATAATGACAAATGAAACCAAAACCAAACAAAATTAATGGAGTCAAACAGTCAAGTCATTCTTCTATTTCCTATGCTGCAATCTATATAGACTCTTACTGTCTAAACAGATGTTTGAGATCATGAGAGAAAAGATGCTGTAAATTTGAAAGTATTGCCATTGTTTTAAGGTACTCCATGTTTCCAAAGCATGCGGAAACTTTAAGTGCTAATCCACAAAACAGCTCTGGGAACTAGAATAATTCCTGTTTTGCTGAAATCCAGGTTAAACTGTTTGAGCACATAGACACAGCTGGGCCAATCTTCAAAATAAGAAGTAGTTGCTTCTGTCTTTCTATTGCACATCTGAAATGTGTGTATAACAAAATCATTCTGTTGGTAAATGGTTCACCAGTAAGGACACATTTTCTCCAGATGGATTCACATTTTAATCACAGTATTTGGCAGCTCATTTCTGCCAAAAATTTTTACTTCTACAATTTCTAAATAACAAGTTCCTTGAAAATTCCATTGTCTTGATAAGGTATTAAGGTTATCTACAGGATTTGAAATTCATTGCACTGTTTAAATGAATTCATTGCACAATGAATTCCTTACTGTCTACTGTTGACAGTAGACTTGTAGTTACAAATGGAGTGCTTGTTTCCAAGAAAGGCTAGTCCAGCAATAAGATCTCTGGCCCAGGGCTTAGGAGATTTGTTCTCTCACAAAAGTTATGCAGATGACTTTGACCAGTTACAGAGCTTTTTGGTTCTCAGCTGTAAGAGATAACAGCACTCTGCCGTCCACAGGAGCTCTATGAGAGTATGTAAATATGTTTCTCATATTTTGCTAGGTTAGGAAATAGAGATATACAGTAGCAAGGCTTTTTCTGTGAAAACCAAAACCTATGAAGAGTTTGTGTAAAATTCAATAGATAGTTTCTGTTCAAACATATGGGGCTTGAAGAGTTGCATTCAGTCATATGATAGATTCCCATTCAGTTTTCTTCCCTAAGTAGATCTCAGCTGTTGTCTCACAAGCCCTCGCAAAGTGCCCTGAATATCAAGCCATAGTTAAATTCCACTTTGATATTGCCCCATGCTGTACAAAATATTTAAATATTCAGTGACCTGATCCTTGTTCCCTAAGTGAAGTTTTCATCTTAGAGGAAAAATCAATTTAGGTTGGTATGTTTTTCATAATATTTGCCAAACCCAATACTCATTATTTCTGAGTTAAATCTACTTTTTTGGAAGAGGAGCACATGACTTTCTAATATAGCTACATAATGACTGTTTATAACATTCTAAATATTTATTTAGCATTCTTTCAGCAAGCATCTGTCTTCAGAAATTAATATAACTGAATATTCACAGAAAGTAAACACTAGGGGACTCTAACAAAAGCAAAGTAAATTAAATTAACAAATGAACAAATATTTTTGCCACCTGTCCACTGCTGATAGTCAGCTTTCATCACTTACTAGGTAAGATTTGTTCTCTGCAACAAGGTAACAAATCAGTTAGACTTCTAATCTCAATGGGAATTATCTGGAACAAGACTCTAATAGTTAACGTGAGAATCTAACTCCTTAGAAGGGTTTCTGACTTTGATATAGTTCCATATTCTTTATTATTTTACTTTTCATCTTGTCTTTATCATTCTGGCCACATGTTCCTCATGTGGCCAAGCAAGAGGAAGCAGAGAATAAAACCAGAAAGCAGTATTCTTTTATAAATAATGAAGTGTAAAATTTACAGGTAGAAAGATAATAATTATCTGTAGATCTGGTCTAGAGAGTTCTACATAATAACTCTGTAGAAAAAGAATCGGGAAGAAACTGCAGGTAACAATATAAGAACCCACTAGAAACTGGAATGTTTTCTAACTGAACTTGTGATATTAAAAGTAAAACCAGCAACCAGTTTTAATATTGTCCTATATGTTATCTTTAAATGCATTATATTTTTGATCTACATATGTAAACTTAAATGTTTGGTTTAGGTTGGAGGTGGTAGAGCTGAGAACTGTGGGCTAGACAGTGTGATGCTAGATTTCTGAAATTACTGAGACTAGTTGATGGCATAATTCTGTTGTTCCTTAGAGAAAAGGTAAAGAGGTCAAATAGTCATAACCTAATGATACTGAATTTAGAATTTCTGTACAACTGTATATTTGAATATTCACAAATATTCATCAGTATATTTTTAGGCTATTCAACAGATTAACATGAATTAGATTACTCTCCATACTACTTTGCTGAAGAGCAAATACCTAGTATTTAACCATTGGTTTGAAAACAGCATGCATCTCAGGTCCATGGTGCTTTGATGGGTTTTCATTTCTTATGTGGCAGACATTTGTGAACAAAAAGACAAAAACAATGAAGAAGTGAGCAGGCTAGTGAATGTATCTTGGAGTTTGACTTCTGAATCTCATGCGACAAGTAATTTGCTGATTACCAAAGAAAAAATAAACTCAGAAGGATATTTTCATAAGTACTTTGAGATTTGGAAGTTGAATCCTGTAATATTGCTTTGTCTTTTTTTTTTATCTCCTTTGAGTTCAAAACCCCTCTAATGAAGGGAATTTAACAAGCTACAGGCTCCTACATAATGCAGAGTGCTCAGAACAGGAGAGATTATTTCAAGTAGCAAAATACTATTCATTAGGGAAATGATCACATTTGCACATCTTCTTAGATCCATCTCCATGTTTTCCATATTATTTGTTTCCATGGAGTTTTCAGGCAATCTTTAATACTTGTCTATACAATTTCAAAAATAAACAAACAGCTACTACAATATTCTAAGCAAAGCATGAAAATGGAAGGAGGATTTTCAACTCATCAGCAGGTGAATATTTATAAATATGTATGGCACACAAATTCAACAATATCAGTTTCAAAATTTGAAACCTACTGATGTGAAATTTTAAGAGTATTTATGTGTTAGAATTATTTATTATAGGAAAAGAATCCTTCATGGGTTTGATATTTTTTATTATTTTCAAAGTTTAAAACATGTTTCAAGAGTATTAAAATTCCAGGACTATGAATCAGTTCACTTCCTATATGATGTTTTTGCAGTAGCATTGATTGATGAGAAGACTGAAAGTAACAGAAAAAGAAAACTCAATTTAAAACCCGAGGTAAGCAGATGTATGTCTCTTATGGTCATAAAACTAATATCTGCCCTCTTTGAGACAATTTTATCTGATGAATCTCAAAGAAAATTCAATTAAGGTAAATGTTTGATACTCAATGTATACTTTTGCTTTCACTTTCACTATTTCCCAGCTTTAACATAAGCAATGATTCCAAATAAAACTGGACCTTTTAATGAAATTGTTTGCCTGACAATATTCATGTCAAAAAAGGAGAAAGCTCTCCCTTGAAGATCTTCTCTGGAAAAATCAGCTGGAATACATATACAGTAAACAATATTGCAGTACTGCTACTGTAAGTAACTTACGGTGTGGCTGCTCTACACCAATATAAAGTGATTTATTCCGGAGAAATTGTTCCTCTATGAAAACAACTGCCGTGGACATCTGAACAAATGTACAACTACAGTTCTAAGTATCTCCCATATATGAATCAGCAGATTAGGAATGTCAGTCCACATGACATTCAAAAACATTTGGTTTTGCTCTGGACTAAGTATTTATTAGGCATCTAACTTCTCATTAAACAAAAACAACTAGCTGCAATAATCCCATGTACTGTCACTGCAATCCTGTTACAATGGCAAAATCATTATGGTACAAGATATTAAAACTAATAGAATCTAGTATCTATAAATAAACTTTACAAAACGTTTGAGCTCTACCGACAAAAGGAGTTCAAGAGTAGATCAAACTTTGTATTTAAACAAACTGGTTTGTTCGCTAAATAAATAAATAAATAAAAATCAGGAAGATCTCCTGCTTCTTAATCTTGCCAGGCACTGTTTCATCAGAACAGAGGGAGCTTTTCCTATTCTTCCCCAACAATGCCTTCAAGTCTGAGGTAACTGTACACTCATGGACCTTAAACTAAATCTTGTCTTCTCCTGCTGACTGAATGGCTTGTGTACAGCTGCAATTACCTCTGAGGAAAAGCTGGTGAAAAGAGAAATCTGTGATGACCAATGAAAGGGAGTCCTGTCATTCCAAACAAATACAAGTGAAACTGGAAGCCAGATTAGTGACTTAATCATAAACTGTAAGCCAATAGACAGGATTCGGTTATAATCCATCCAAAACCAGGTTTTCATAGTTCCTATGTTACAAAATAGGACTGCTACAAAGGTTATTCTTCCAGGGGATTATTAAATGGACATTTAAAAACCTCCACTCTTTAGGCGAAAGAAAACAGAGGAAAACAGGAGATAGTTGTATATTTTCCTGAAAGACACTACAAGAAACTTATCCCCACCAGGGACCACATTATCCAATCTGTACATTATGAATCTGTAATAGCATGCATTTACATTTGGAATTTCTCCAACTTCAAATTGATTTGCCAAATTTCATTTTAAAATAGTGAAAAAAACCACTTTGTTTCCTCCTTGATGACCTCTGAAACACATTTCAGCCTGGGGCACTTTTTACAGCCATGTACAACAATTCAGAATAGAAAAAAACATGACAGATCCCATACTCCAGCAGAGCTGGTAAATACCATTGCAATAATGTTATCATTCACTGTCAGATACTGAAAAGGTACAAATTGAGGCAGACAGTGTGACACTGTGGGTGCACACGGTACTGTGTGAGGCTTTTTCTGCTCACTACTCTTCATTGCTTATTCGTGCAGACACCACTAATGCATTCCCATCCAAAGGAGGCCTATAATAACGAACTACTAGTGCTTATTTTGCAAGGTGAGTTAAACTAAGTCTGAAGTCCAAGCTTGTAACATTGTACAATTCTCAGACAGAATAATTTCAGATTGTTTCTTAGACTACTTGTATATAAGGTTCATGCGTTCGGAATACTTGAGCAAAACCCCAAAGTATCTATTTTAAGGTTCCTTCCTCAGTCATTCACTCTGCATATGTACTAAGCATGAGGTACATTCAGAGCCTGTTTTGTGTTCAAGACTCTCCTATTTATGAAATATTCCCATACCTCTCTGGTGTTTACTGATCTTGTCCATTCAAGAACTGAGCTGCAGGTCTGGGAAACAAGCCAGATATTTTCTTGTGGCAACACATGCTAGTAGCATGCCTGGAAAACTGAAAGCTCTCCAGTCACTGAAAGGCTTTTTTTCCTACTGCACAGCCCTCAGAAAGCCTACAATGTAAAAAAAAAAAAAAAAAAAACTAAACCAAAAACCAATCACCCAAAAAAATCTAACACATCAAGTTTAAAAAACCCCATGGTTTATATCTATATTAATTTTCTGTTGCTTTGTGTTTTAAACACCTAAGAGCTCATCTAAAGCTTAACTAGGATCACAATATCATACAGTCAGTATCTACTGAAAGACGCAGATAAAAAGTATAGTCAAAGTATTAACTTGATTTCCTCAGTTTGTCTAATCAAAAGGATCAACTTTGCTCTGAAAACTGGATTTCAAAGATTTGTTCCTCTCATGGAATTTTTGCTCTTAGTGTAAAACAGTGTTAGTATAAACAAGCTACAATATTGAACATTTACAAACTTATATGAGTCCTTCAACAGTCAGGCCAAACGTACACGATCTCACTTTATACCAAGATGTCTCTGGTCAATGCTACTGCCTGTAACTCAGCAGAATGGAGTCTCCATTGTCATGGGAAGCCTGGTTCTATACCTGATCACACCCAGTCACCATAAAAATCACCCATAACTTCAGTAAAACAAAAAAAAAAATCATAAAACTTTGAAAGTAGAGTATTTACAATCAGAGAAATATACAGAGATTTACTATGATCTGAATTTTTCTGTTAGATCTATTACTTAACTAAAAGATTATTGCATTTTAGATACTTAAAGAATGTTATTATTTCAAACCTTACCTGGATGCCTATTCAAACTCAAAAACTCCTTTCTGCTTCAAGGACTTCCTGCGATTCCTATAGTCTTAATCAAGATGCTGAAGGAAATATTTACTTCTCTTTTAGAAATGTTCATGTCCTTTTCATAAGGTGAGGCAGACCCTTTCTGTATTCAAGAGGTAAACAGAAATGTGTTACCAAGTATCCCAGCACTTTGCTTAATTATTAATAAATTGTATGCAACACATGAAGTAACCATTAAATCCAGCTGTTGGAAGGAGCCAGGAAAGAATTTCATCTCATCTCCAAACCTGGGTTTCATATACACAGGCAAACCTATTTTGCATGAACCAACAAGCAAGAATAAAGCACACAATTGCATCTGGATCTGAGCTTAGTAGGACTCAGGAAAATTTTAAATTATCATAATTCTGCTTCAGTATCGTGTGACATGGACCCATTGAAACTTGACAGCATTCCTTAGCTCGAAGTAAGAATCATATTCTTATGGACAGATCATTTTCCCAGGAAGAGCATATATGTGCAAAAATGGTATAAGAGAGTAAATAAACACACAATATTTGTCTGCAACAGGAGTAACACTTGCTGTACTGACCTTCATCTCTCTTCCTGCTGTGCCTTCCTCTAAAATGCCTGTGGAGGTCAGTAATGCATAAAGCTGATGGGGGATTGTGAATACCTGGTTTATGCACTGTACTGAGGATGGAATCTTTCTTCTGCAAACAAAGGTCTGCTCTCTGTCAATACTTCACAGGAAACTGCTGGAGTCTTTAACCACACTGCTATCAACAAATTGTCAATTATGCACAAATTTAGACATATACACATAAACTCTTTTTCACACACACATATACACTTCAAAAATCATGAAGCCTGTAAATTAACATGAAAGGATGACAAAGCAGATGGTCTCTGACATGGACACCTTACTACCCAGTCTAACAACAGAAGTAGCAGACAAGTGGGAGCATTTTGAATACAGTAAAGGGTAAAAGGTGATAGGTTTACAGAATTACAAACAACTAGTTACTTGGTTTAAATAAATCTATGTTTTGGGGTTCCAAGTGTATTTTTGTTTATTTGTTCGTTTGTTTAGAGGTTAATTGCTATATACAGCCCTATAGTAAATAATTTTTTAGCAGCTACTTGAATATGTGGGGAAAATTTGAGAAAGTTATTCCTCTTTTGAGTCATGTTTTTCTCTATGAGGATAACAATCTGTTACACAACTGTGTGTCACACATTTAAGTGAGTTTCTCTATCTTTTTATAAATCAGCAGATACCTTTATATCACTTAGAACAGATATTGAAATGATACTGTTAAATAGCCCATCCTGTCTACTGAATACAAAGAAGGACATTCTGACTTTTATCCACTTCGCTGCTTAACAGTACAGTGGATGATTCCATTGCTGAGCAAACCATTCAAACAAGCTTTTTCCAGGTAGGTAACAGAGCAAACCAATTTGCATATTTAACACTGGCGAGTTATAAAAAGTGTAGCCATAATACAAATTAATATCATTGTATGTTGTATTATTATAAATAAAATATTAAACACCACTATTGTCCTCCAAGTATACATATATAATTTTATTTCCTGGGTCTGGCATACAAAAGCACAAAGATCAGGCTGTAAGTTACCTTGAACAAGCAGCTCTTGTTGATCATGACTGAATGCTCATTAGACACACAAAAATGCATAAGCTTTTTGTGTGTGCAAATGGATGTTTACAGCAGGTAGACTCTATCACATGAATGTTAATAAATATAGCCAAAATCCTTGCATCGATGTTCAAGCTTATCTTCTTTATCTTCCTATAGTTTCCTTCCATATGTTTCCATGATAGTTCTCGCATGCTTAAGCAAGGTGAAAATTGCAGTAAAAACTTCAGGGCTTCATTTTGAAAGCAGATACCTTTACTAAATTCTACATTCTTTCACTTAACAATTAAAAATATACATATTTATGCAATATATAAACACACACACAGGCAAGGCAAGAATAGAAGGAAAGTAAAGCTTCTCTTCGAATTTTGTGGTGGAATGTTTACCATTGTGGATCAGAACTCCACTTTTTCAAAAGGTCAAGAGAAAAAAAACCAAAGAAAATACTTGAAAATTATAGCATAATTGAAGAAAGGTATCACCAAGGAGCATATTGATATGCTGGCCCAGCATCTGTTTAGCAATCATTTTGCATCCATGTTCATAAATAATCTAAAGTTGTGCTTTAAAATACATTTATTGAAATGAGAAAACAGGGTGTTTTTTAAAACAAGCAGAAACTATAAGAAAGTAAAAGAAAAAAAATAAGCTTCCCTCTTCTCTCCCCCCTTAATACTAAGAGGTCTCTAAATTCTTCAAAACTGAACAATAAAATTGTCTCTTTCCTGAAGTGAGAAGAGTGAGCATCTCTCTTTTCCATTACTACATCACACACAGACTTTAGCAAAATGACATCAACGTAGAACTGTCTCAGCCATCTCTAACCTGGTATGCACACTTCAGAAAGATGCAGCCGGAAATGCTTTCAGCTCAACCTGTTGCTTTGTAGTATCTTTACAAGCTCACGTGGATACAAGGCTTTTTCCACCATCTACCAAGTACCTTGATACATACTGTCAGAACATGTTATGCTTTGTCCAGAAATTTCTTCTCTTCATATTTTCCAGTTACTGGTTGTCCTAGTCGGAAAGCTAGCAAGGAAGCAGGTCATCATGTTTAAAAGAAGGATCATTGTATGGTCCTAAAACAAAAACAAAAACAAACCCAAAAAAACCAAAACAAAAAAAAAAGAAAAGAAATATTGAAGAATATATTGAAGTATCTGCTCAGAGAAGTCAGCTGTTCTTCCTTCCAATAGACACACAAGAAACAAAGCTGTTCCACACATGCGAAAGATTTATGCTCTACAAAAGTACTACAATGCTTACCTGACATAGACCTAACACTTTGTAGTGGTTTTGTGTGGCCAGATTTTGGTAGCACAAGGCTACAGGGGTGGCTTCTTTAAACAACTACTAGAAGCTTCCCGTGTAGCTGAAAGGGTCAGTGCCAGTCAGCTCTAAGACGGACCCTGCAGCTGACTAAGGCCAAGCCAACTAGTGATAGAGGTAACATCTCTGTGAGTAATGTATTTGAGAAGGGGAAAAAGTTGCTGTGTAGATGTTTAACTGCAGTGCAGATGTTTAACTGCAGCATCAGCAGAAGGGAGTGAGAATGTCTGAACATCTTCACAGACACCAAGGTCAGTGGAGAAGGAGGGGGAGGAGGTGCCCAGGCACTGGAAGAGAGAGTCCACTGTGAACTGTGGTAAAGATCATGGTGAGGCAGCTGTGCCCTCACAGCCCACGGAGTCCCACAGGCATGCAGAGACCCACCCACAGCCCATGGAGGACCCTACCCTGGACCAGGTGGATGTACAAAAGAGACTGTGATTCAGTGGGAAGCTAACCCTGGAGCAAGTTCCTGGAAGGATCTGGGGACCCACGGAGGGAAGAGCACACGCTGGACTGGGTTTTCTGTAAGGACTTATGACTCCATGGGGAGACTCACACTGGAGCAGTCTGTTCGTTAAAGACTGTGTTCCCCATGGATGACACATATTGAGGCAGTTTGTGGAGAACTGCATCCCGTGGGAAGGATCCATGTTGGAGAAGTTCATGGAGGACTATCTCCCGTGGGAAGGACCCTACACTGTAGCAGGGGAAAGTGTGGGGAGGCCTCCCTCTGAGAAGCAGCAGTGGCAAAGTTAATCTGTAATGAACTGACTGTAACCCCCATTCCTCATCCCCTCATGCTGCTGATGGGTGAGAAAGGAGAGTCTCAGGAAGAAGGAGGGGTGGGAGAAAGTGTTTTAAATTCACTTTCTGTTTCTCGGTTTTCCTACTCTGTTTCGATTGATTGTTAATAAATCAAGCCATTTCTTCCCAAGTTGAGTCTATTTTGCCTGTGACACGAATTGCCAAGTTATCTCCCTGTCCTTATCTTGCCTCACAAATCTTTTGTTGCATTTATTTCTCTCCCCTGTCAAGTTTAGGAGGCCGAGTGATAGAATGACTTGCTGGGCACTTGGCACCCAGCCAGGGCAAATCAAGCCAATACAGAAAGAGGCTAAAGCTTGGTTGTAGGCTTGATAAATTGCTCCTGCCAGGCATATCCAGTTTGCAGGTTCAGTGGCTGAGCACTGTACGCTGCATAACCAGTTCTGCCACTGAAGTATATGAAAGAGTGAGGACATAGAGACTCCTCACTACCCTTTGTCTGTTGGATCCACTTAGTATTTACAGAAGTTCTCAAAAGTAACACCAAAGAGCAACAATGAGAGAGCAGCATCCGTAGCCTGATGTTTACATGCTTGCGTTGCCTTATGTTCCTGTCACAAGGTAGGGTGAGTCAGAATTAGGGAATATGTCTGGAGAAAGTTTTTTCCCTTCAAATGCAGAAGCAGCATCTGTGAATGAACTTTCTGCTGAGTGCACCTCAACTAGATTCCTTACATATTCTAAATTCATTAGCTGATTTACAATCAGCATCCACATGTATCTATAACACAGAAGATCGGTACAGGTCCCCTGCAGTCTGAATCAAGATCTGAACCACAGAAAAAAAAAAAACCAAAAAACAAAAACAAACCAAGACTAAATATTGGAACTCCTTAAAGCCCAAAATAAGTAAATAATTAAAAAAAAAACCCAACCCTATCGTGCCACACACATCACACTCTCTCCCCTTATTTTGATCTATTGAGTAGTCACTGAGCCTTACATGCCCAAGCAGCACTCAGTGATGAATGAAAGGACAAGGAGAAAACACTGATTAAAAAAAAAGAGAGACTTCTAGCTTTGATCTCAAGTTCATAATCAGAATATACTATAGGATTATTTCAATATGTACTCAAGTGAGATACTCTCCCTAAAGTTTATTTTTAGTTAGGAAAGGTCTTTTTGTAATGTTTTTCACTCTCGTGTAGTGAAATAGTTGGGAAAATACCTTGATAAATAATGTTGATGCTATTTTTATTCTGACTGTAAACTCAAAGCTACTGACAGTGACAGATGTGTCATAACAGTTTGTAAAATAATAGTTATTCTTTACTTATCCATATCCTAGAAAGAAACTTGAGCATTACACCTAAAGACTACTTTTTTTTAAAACCCATTTCTAAAACCACACTGTTTAACTTGAGAGATTCAGCTTATTTATTAAATTAGGGTTCCTTAGAGTTTAAGCCGGTAATACATGGAGACTGCTCCATAACTTTTCCTTAGCTGTCATTCATTAAATATGTTCCATCTCAAGGACTATAAATCATTTTGGTTTTAAATGCTCTTTTATTTCCTTTAAATTTACCTAAAACTTTATTAGATTCAGTCAGTACAGCTCTGATAGACATCCCACATACATTTAAAACATTCCCAGTGGAGAAGCATAAAGCATTTAAAATCTGTATTTGATCTGACAACAGCAGCCCCGTGTTTGAATTAGAAACAGATTAGACATAATTGAAGATAAAGAGGACACAAGCATCACTCCCATTTTGGTGGAGTGGGCTTTAAATTATCAGATTCATCCAGAATACATTACTGAGAAACACTGAATTGTTATCTTTAGACAGCCTTTTCTAAGAGTTTACAATTTCTCAGTTCAGTGAAGCTTGCCACCAGCTTGTTATCAGAACAAAAAAACCGAAAATCACTCGGTTCAGAGCACAGAACTGATCTCACCTCCAAAAGTACTCGTTTTCTTCTAACAGACACCTCTTTGGACTACAGAGGTGCCCCTTCATGCTTTACAGTGAAGGCAATCGTTTCAAGATTCTTCCACTTCTCAGATAATTCTTAACAACATTACAAGTAGATATTGTTTGTCAAGTTTGCAGAGCCAACAACTCTCCTCACAGAGAAACACACATACTTTCAGTCTCCCTTCCCATTCCACTTTTTTCTTAAAAAAAAAAAACAAAAAAACAAACGAAAAATTAGTTGACTTTATGTCATTCCTTCCCTATGTCCTTGTGCAGTGGCAAACACACACTCATTACTCAGGGCAATTTGCAAGATGTAATTTATGCAAAACATTAACATTTGTTTGCAACATCCACCATTCTCTAGTTAGAACATGTGTATGTATATTGCACTTGGAAATAAACTTCAGCAATATAAAAAAACCTCATGGGTGACATAACTCATCATAAAACAAAACTCACCATAAAATGTTTGATAAACATTTCAACCCAATCAAAACAAGAGTGTAGAAATGCACATAGTGATAACTGAACACGTTAGGAAGTCCCAAACTCAGTGTTGTTTTTATTTAATCTACCTAGCTGTTGTCCAGGATGTGCCAGACTCCAGTTTGATCCCAAAAATGTCATGTTCCTTACATTGACTTCAGACATCATGAAGAGTCAGATCTAGATACTCTACTAGATAGATACACCTGTGGCTGACAAAAAGGTCAGCCACAGGTGTAGGAGAATATAGACAAGGACTTGCTCACAACATGAGTACTCAGACATTGTAGTTTAAAAGCAACTACACAAAGATAAATAGGAGGTTTTGGTTTGGAAAACTTACATAGGGCTTTCACAAACATTTGTGCTTACTTTAAATCTCATTCTACATAATTCCATGGCACAGTTGAACCACAATGCTCCTTTGCAAGTCATATTGCTCAAAAAGGTTTCCAATCCCTATTGTAAGCAAGACGGCCTGAAGTTCAATAGACACCAGCAATCCTCTGAAAATGCATTTATAAATGAGAAGGCATTGAAATATCTGTCTATAAACTGTACTTTTAAAATAATATTTCCATAGTGAACTTTATTTTTTCAGATGCATTAGGAAAGATTAGAACTGAAAAGAAAAGTTATTTGGAAAGATTCCCCATTTTCACATGCAGTGTCAGTCTTTACACTTCCTGCAAATCATGCTAAGGACAAAAGAAGTACTACAGAAGTACCTTTAGTCATTTGGACATATCAGGTTAGAAAAAAAAGCTCCAATTCATGCACCACTAGTGTTTTATATAGTAAACCAATCAAATATTATATTAGTGCTATTTTCACTGCTTCAACTGTCAACACTTCCCTAATTAAAGGTCCATTAAAAAAAAGCTCAAATTTTCAAGAAGATTTTGTTAAATTTGCATGTACCCTCCAAGACCACTTCTGCACCCCTGTGTGCAAAAAGGCACATACTCATCAGGGAGAAGGGAAGGAGTCAGGAGCAGAAGGTCACCCCAGTACAGACAATACCCTCGTCAACCAAAGGTACAATCCCTCAGGGACTTAAGCATGGCAGCAGAGCTAGGTGATTGCAACTAAGTGCATCAATATCCCCAGATGCAGCCTCAACAAACCCAGTCCTGGACCTCTCCAGAAACTAAGAGGGGTAAGAGGGACCGGGACAAACTACAGCATACAGCCACTGGGGCCCATCCAGGAGACTATATCTGCCTAGAGCAGAGGGACAACTCCACCTAGGAGTCAATTCCAGAAACAGGCTTAAACACAAGAACACTCATCTTGCAGCTCATGGAAAGGGCTGAGCTTAAAAAGAGTCCCAGGTGTGGGGTGGAGGATCCAGGTGGGGCTAGGTAGGACTATTAAGGCCTATTAGTGCACTCAGGACTCTGACAGTTTGCATACAGGGAAAGTAATTAAGCTGCTAATTACCTGATCTACCTGTACAAACAAGAAATGCCTTGATCCTGGAAGATTAAAACTACTTGGTAGACTTTTACAGGATGAGGATCTAACCTGCCTCAGGTTATGCACACAAAAATATCTTAGTTTCAGTGACAGAGGCAGACTTGAGACATTTTCAGCAGCTATTTGCCAGATTTTAATTTATGAAAACTAAAATAAAATATACCCTGTGAGACTTTTAGCTAAAACCAGTTGGAAAATAAATTTTCATTTAATCAGAAGTGTTCATATTTCAAAAATTCTTGAGTCAGTGAGGCTGTAGACAGAGTTAATCTTTCACAGTTTTTATTTTAAACTGTTTTATTTTTTTAAAATGTGGCAGTGGATATCCCCATATTTCATCCATTCATCTGGAATGTGAGAAAGCACCAAGACCAAGATTCTGCTGTAATTCAGACACTGGATTAAGTCCACTATATGTCACATCCCACTCTGACACTCCTGGCCAAGAATCTAAGGTTATTTGAGCCACGTGATCCCTCTGTATCTATCAACTCAACTCTTAGCCCCAGGGATTGGAGGAGCATGTCCTACATTTCACAGAATCATGGAAAGGTAGGGATTGCAAGTGACCTCTAAAGATCATCTAGTCCCACTCCCCCGCTGAAGCAGGTTCACCTAGATCAGGTCACACAGGAATGCATCCAGGAGGGATTTGAAGACCTCCAGAGAAGGAGACTCCACAACCTCCCTGGGCAGCCTGTGTCAGGACTCGCTCACCTGAACAGTAGTTTTTCCTTATGTTTAAGTGGAACTTCTTGTGTCCCAGTTTTTTTCCATTACCCCTTGTCCTGTTACTAAATACAATAGAAAAAAGAGATGTCCCAGTCTCCTGACATCCACCATTTAGATATTTCTAAATGTTAGTTAGATCTCCCCACAGTCTTCTTTTATCTAGACTAAACAGCCCCAGTTCCCACAGCCTTTCCTCATAAGGAAGATGCTCCAGTCCCCTGATCATCTTGGTGGCCCTGTGCTGGACTCTCGCCAGAAGTTCTCTGTTCCTCTCAAGCTGGGGAGCCCAGAACTGGACACAGGACTTCAGATGAGGCCTCACCAGGGCAGAGTAGAGGGGGAGGACAACCTCCTTCTACCTGCTGGCCACGCTCTTCTTGGTGTATCCCAGGATGCCATTGGCCTTCTTGGCTACGAGGGCACATTGCTGGCTCATGGTTAGTTTATTATCAACCAGAACACCCCGGTCTCTCTCTGCAGAGCTCTCCAGCAGGTCAGTCCCCAGCCTGTACCTGTACATGAGGTTGTTCCTCCTGAGGTGCAGGACTCTGCGCTTGCCCTTGTTGAACCTCATGAGGTTTCCCTCTGCCAGACAAACACAAAAATAATAATAAAAACTTCAAGGTGTGCCTTATAGGGCACATTTGTGCAACCTGGAAATCCTAATCTGTGGAAGGCAGATCACACAAACTGCTGGTCCTGGCCTTAAAAACTGTTTCATTTGTAAAGGAAATCCACACTTAAACACTGCTTTAAGACTGCTTTTAGCTTATGACTACTTGGATAGAAACACTGTCTCCCACGGGTAAATCAGGTTTTTTCCTAAACATTTGATTTGATTTATAGGAGGACAATGCTGGTATAGCGTTCAGTATCTTGAATGAAACTTGAAGACACTAATAAAAAAATCTAGAGTATTAACCTTAGAATTTGGAACAGGTGGCAGAGGCCGCTCTATATTTTAAAATACATGCAGTAAAAAGTCCTCAAGGTAAACAGCTCAACAACAAAAAAATATCATATAAGCTCATCTAGGGTTATTTTTATTCTTGCTATCATTTAAGTATAAGCCCAAGGTTTATAAATATTGAGTCCTTACCTTCAGTTCTGCATAGGATCCTCATCCCCAGCTCTGGCAGGTACTATACACAAGTTCTCAAGAGGTCAGTTTTAAGATACTGAAAATTTCAGCTATGGATTCCTGGTCCTGTAGAGCCACTGAATGTCCCATTATTTTACCCAGAGCTGTGCACTCTCCTTCTCACTCTTTCATAGTCAAACCTGTCTCTCATTTCATAGAGTTGTAGAATCATAGAATTGTTATGGTTGGAAAAGACCTGTAAGATCATCAAGTCCAACCACTAACTTCACTCTATCAAGTCCATCACTAAACTAAACCATATCCCTCAGCACCTCATCTATGTGTCTTTTGAATATCTCTAGGGATGGTGACTCCACCACCTGCCTGGGCAGCCCATTCCAATGCTTAATAGCCCTCTCAGTGAAAAAGTTCTTCCTGATGGCCAATCTAAATCTCCCCTGGCAAAACTTGGGCCCATTTCCTTGTGTTCTATCAATCATTACTGGAGAGAAGAGATTGACCTCCACTTTACTACAACACAACTTCTCTTCAGGTAGTTGTAGAGAGTAATCATATCTCTCTGCCTCTTCTCCTCTAGGCTAAACATCCACTCAGCCACTGTTTGTAAGACCTGTTCTCTAGGCTCTTCACCAGCTTCGTTACCTGTCTCTTGACAAGCTCCAGCTTCTCAATGTCCTTCTTGTAGTGAGGAGCCTGAACTGGACACAGTACTTGAGGTGTGGCCTCACCAGTACCAAGTACAAGGGGACAATCACCTCCCTGCTCCTGCTGGCCACACTATTTCTGATACAGGCCAGGATGCCATTGGCCTTCTTGGCCATCTGGGCACACTGCTGGCTCACGGTCAGCTGCTGTCGATTAACATCTCCAAGTCCTTTTCTGCAAAACCTGGCACTTGGCCTTGTTGAACTTCATGTAATTGACCTCAGCCCATTGCTCCAGCCTGTCCAGATCCCTCTGAAGAGCCTTCCTGTCCTCAAACACGTCTACACTATAGTGACCAGAAAAATTCAAATACACACCTACCTAACTTGTTATCAGCAAATTTATTGAGAGTGCACTCCATCCCTTCATCCAGATCATCGATAAAGGTATTAAACAAAACAGGTCCCAGCACTGAGCCCCAGGGTACACCACTGGTGACCAGCCATCAACTGGATTTAACTCCATTCACTATAACTCTCTGAGCCAGGCCACCGACCTAGTTTTTCCACCCATCACACAGTAGGTCCATCCAAGTCATGGGCAGCCATTCTCTCCAGGAAGATGCTGCAGGAGACTTACTGAAGTCCAGGAAAACCACATCCACAGCCTTTCCCTCATCCACAAAGCAAGCCACCTTGTCATAGAATGAAATCAGATTAGTCAAACAGGACCTTCCTTTCACGAAGCCTTGTTGGCTGGGCCTGAACCCATGTTTACCCTGAATGTGCTTCAGGATAGCACTCAGGAAAATCCGTTCCATAATTTTCCCTGGAATCAAGGTCAGGCTGACAGCCCTGTAGCTCCCAGGATCTTCCTTCTGACCCTTCTTGTAAATGGGTGCCACATTTGCCATCCTCCAGTCCTCTGAGACCTCCCTGGTGAGCCAGGACTACTGATAGACGATGGAGAGTTGCTCGGTGAGCACTTCTACCAGCTCCCTCAGCACCTTCAGGTGGATTCTGTTCAGCCCTGTCTACTTGTGTGCTGGAGCAGCAGATCACATACCGTTTACCCTTGCACTAAAGTGGCTTCAGTCTGTTCAACATCTGTGTATTCCAGCTCTGCTGGATGAGTGCCCAGAGAAGAGCTGGTTTTAGTACTGAGTCTCTTCATTCAGAAACACTAATAATACACAAGAATATATAACATAAGAAAATGGGTTAATTAGTACAGAGCACCTGAAAACTGAATGCAAACCATACACACCAATTATATTAATGAACAAGTAAATACAATCAAATCAAACACACATAAGCATTGTGTCAAGGCTTAGTTGGTGTGCTCTGTTTTTAATCTTTTTTTTTTCCCCTCCCTTTTGAAACAAGTCAGAAATGCATTTTACCTATATGACAAGATATTCCTTAGAAATATCATGGACTCATCTACACTTGACCATATCTTCCTTTTCTGCATCTACCACTTGTTGTTCAAGTAGTAAACCTATTCTCTGTGCTGCAGAATCAGAGACAAGGGAATGTTGTCTGACAGCAGGAATTAGTTCAGGTGGGCATATGAGTAGTTAGGGTAGAACTTTTCGACCTACATCCATCTTTAGAAGAGTCCAAGATTGTCACTAATTCAAAGAACCCTTCTCCCAGAGAATAGACCTCCTAGAGAATAGATCTTCAGAATATCATATGCAGCTGATTTTCAGTCCTCATCTCTCATGCTCTAACCAGCTCCAGTCTAGTTTTCCAGCATGGTGAGAAGTGCCATTTTGAAGTGCATTTTAGATTTAAATTTATTGTATGTAAATTTATACCAAAGATGACAGAGAAGTGTTAAAAGTTTGTAATACACTAATGAGTAAAAAGTCCAGAACAGATCGATCAGATAAGAACTAAGATATTATGAACACTTTAAAAATGTGAACATTTTTGTGAACTTGATGTTCATCCAGAAGAAATTTAAGGCCAAAGAAGTTATGTTCTTGTTATAACTATAGAAGTTATTGTACTTGTTATAACTATAGAAGTTATTGCACTTATTATTCACATCTTCCAACATGTTGATGTAACTTACCACACTGATAGTGAGATGCATTGTAATTCAGATTCTTATGAATGTAATAGTTTCCAGCACAGCTGAAAAAAATTAGAATCTTGAGTCCAGGCATTTTCACCAAGAGCTTTCTTTAGTCTGTAAACAGGTTTCTAATCCCATTGACAGACGATGAAAATGTCTCAACTGGCTGAACTGCTATGGCTAATAGAGAGTTCCGCGAGGCTCACAAACCCTGCTAACACTGAGGCTGAACATATTGTTTTGCTGATAATAGTAGTGGACTCACTAAAGACCAGAGTCAAAACTAAGGGCCCTCCTTACTTCTAGAGGGTACCAATGAAGCATAGTTTACCACTACAAGTTATCTGTTACAAGTAACACAATTTCTATTTCCAGACTGCACCACATAGTAGAGAAAGAAGGAAATTCAGCATCCTTAGAGTACAGATTATGCAAACATGGTTCTGCATGTCCAAGAATGCAGTTTATGACCTTCGTGCCCACTGTTTTCTATTTGGTTCAAGCTTAAAAAGAGCCAGCCCAGCAGTGACAGGTAAATTTTCCTGTCCCTGAAACAAGCATTGCTGGTAAACCTTCACATTCTTGCAGCTGACTACTGTGGAATCAGTAGCCATAAAGTTCATAGAAAAATCAAGCTGTCAGAAACCAGAAAAGCTCCAGGAACAGAGTTGCTGAGCTGACTATTGCTCCTGTTCACTTCTGTCTTTTCCTTTGCTATCTACTCATCTCACCTTTTCTCCAGCTCCTTCCTTTTCCATTCCTCTCTGTCATATCGACATTCCATTTTCCTCAACTGTTATTTTAAACCTCTTTTGTTTACTTTTTGCTATTATAAAATGTAACCAATTTATAGTTTATCTATTTGTCCCTGAAAAAAACTGTGACATTTTGATCTATTTATTGATTGATATTTCCTTCCATCTCACATTCAAAAAATTGAAAAAAGAAAAATTGGCACAAAGATTTTGCATATCCTGCCAGTCTGGTAAAAACAGTCTAACAAAAAAAAAAAATGCATGAATGTTAAATCTCTAGAAAAAGTATTTCACTGTAATTCACAAACTCCTTTTGTCAGCTGTCTGTGAATGCAACCTCATAGCTTACAGAGAAGGAAAGTCTTGTGGATAAAAAGTTCAGTGGTATTTGTGAATCTGGGAGCAGAAACATTATCAGGTGATGAGGAATGAGGCACCAAGAGAGCAAACATTTAACAAGTGTGGTGGTTTAGCCTTAACCGAACAATGACCAAACCACCCAGTTACTCCTCCCCAACTCAGCAGGATGGGGAGGAGAATCAAGAGAGAGTTATAGAACTTTCTGGGTTGAGATAAGGACAGTTTAATAGAACCCCACAATGAGTAGGCAGTTACAATGATGGCCAAAGGACAAAGAAAAAGGAGCAATGCCCAATGTAACTGCTCACCGCACTCAGTCCAACAGCAGAACTGCAGCTCCCACACTGGTTGCACCACTGCTCCAGCCCAGCTGCTGCCCTGATATCCCGAGCGTGATGTCACGTGGGATTGAACAGCCTGGCCACGGCCCCCAGCTGGGGAGAGTTAATTCTATCCTGGCCAAATCCACGACACCTGGCCAAACCCAGGACAAGTAATCATAAAGAAACAAGTAGTTCTTTAGAAGTATCAGACCTGTAATACAGCTATAGAAGTAATTTGATACTAAATGGTCAGTAATATATGCATTGTAAAGCCAAAGCCTGCCTATGCACAACATACAAAAGTAGAAAGTCAATTCATGAACCAGCTTTGCAGACAGTCTGCAGCTGCAGACTTCAGTGTGTGAAAGTGAAAGGCATTCTCAACTAGCAAGTGAACCAGCAGAAGTTTAAAAAAGAGTTAGCCAATATCATTCAAAGAATGTGTGATAGTGGCTGATGGTAATGACTGGAGGCATTCATAAAACAAGAGAGACAGAAGTTAAGGAGAGCAGAATATGACAGCTCACAGATGGGAAAAAAATCTTGCAGCCTGTCTTGAGATATTAGCCTTGGCATAAAGTACTGGATAGGGGTGACTCAGCTGGGAAAACAACTACATTCAAATGCCTAGAGGAAAGCTCAATTGTGATACTTTTTTTAAAAAGGCAAGAAAAGCAGAAGAGTAACAATATCTTTAAAAAGGGCCTTTTCCAAAGTATTTGACAAATCTGTCTATGGATGATGCAGTATCATAGATATTTTTTTATTAACCTCTCCATAACATTCCAGAACTTGCCACTGACATTAAGTCTAAAGAAGGTTTAAAAGTAATTTCAGTGCTATTAAGAACAAGCTGCACTTCAAATAAAGAAGTGGATTTAAACATTGTCTCAGTGTTTTCAGTCAGATACTGAAGAGAACACTTGATAGCTTTGAACAGCCAGTCTATAATCATGTGGTCTATGTATTCAGCCTAGAGTTTCCATTCATCAGAAAGAGGATCTGCCTGGAGCAAATGCTGATTGTCCTGGAAAGAGTAATTTAGAGAATCAGTAACAGCGGTTTAGAATTGCTCTTCCCAGTGTGGATTTCTTACCCCAGCTAACTCATCAGTCCAGGAATAAAAGAACTCTCACTTTGATGAAGCAAAGCATTCCCATTATTTACAACATAACTACCTTTTAATTGTAACTTTTACAAGTACATCTGCAAATAATTACTGAAAGCTATTTCCCTTTGCATTAGATTTGCATCAGCAAGTGCAAATATTTGAAAACAGTTTTAGCTTGTACTTACTCCCAGTTTTCCTAAGTGCTGAAACCTATTTAGCCACAATAGGTACTTCCAGGACAAAATGTTTACTGGACCTGCTATCATGTAGACTATCTGGTGAATCTTTTCTACTGTTTCTTGTATCATACTCCATAGCTTGGAGATCTTTTGTATGTGTGTGTGTGTGTCATTGAAGGATAGAAGAAACTATTTCTGCTTCTTTTTTTTTTCTAAAAATGAAAAATAAAGGGTTTGACTGTCTATACAACATTTTATTTCCCATTGTGCTCGAATATTCAGAATCTCTCATCCACATTTTAATACAAGGTCTTCCTGACTGCTCATTGCAGTCACAGAGATCTGCACTCAGCAGAGTCAGAGGCAGGCATCAGTTGTTAGTCAAAATTCTCTAATTCATATATTTTGCATCTCTTTGCAGCATTGTCTTTTGCAGCCTCTGGCACAGCTTTGTAACTACAGTTAAATTTGCAGTATAAGGAGAGCAAGACAAGCTCTTATTCTTTCTAAGGTTATCTGAAATATTTTTTTATCAGATTTCTTCCTTCTTTATTCTGTCTAGATAGTCAAGAAACCTTGATAAATCTGTTGTACTAAAACCAGGTTTACCTGTTATGCTGCAATAAACCATTGATCTTTTCCCTTAGGAAAAAAACAAAAGGACAAAAATCAAAAGTAGTCAAACTTCTAGTTTTAAAAACATCTAATGCCAGCTTCTCAGTGAATTCAACCTTATTCTTACTAAATCAGTAGAGTCTGCATCCTAAATACAATTGTACAGAATCTGGCTTTCAGTGTGAACAAAATGTGCTAGGATAGCCTGTTAAAGCTGAACATTTCTGGCTCTCCGTAAGATGGATGACTGGGCAAAAACAGGAGAAGTTTCTCTATACTACAGCTCCTTCTTTGTCTTTCTGTCATGGCTTCTATGGAAAATATCCAGGTTTTGGTTCACACACAATGCAGCCAAACATACAACTGTGAATGTGGACATTACCGTTTCAAAACTGGATTATATCAGCTTGTTCCTGCTATATAACAATCTGGTTAGACCCTAAGAAGGTTTATTTTACTGGTTGTCCATATGCAGACTAGAACTATTTAAACTGAAATCAATCCCACCTCACAACTTTGATTAAAAACACCCATATTAACTTTCACAGAAAAATCCAATATGTATCTGCACGATTCCTGAGATGCTGTTTCCATTAACAGGAAGAAGTCCCATTCAGTAGTTTTTTTGTGTTTCTACAGAGGAGTCTGCAACACAAGTCAGTACTCACTACAGTAATGGCAGTAGTTTTGTCAGTATGCATCTCTGGGAATTAGACTGAAGTCATTGATAGATTTTATCACAATACCTGAAAAGCATTCTGTTCAGCCTACTAAGGGGAGAAGTTTCATAATGTATTACTAGTCTCATAAAGCCTTTAGGCTTGTTTTAATAAATTTCCTGATGGGAGGAATTAGTTCTGTCCATGAATTTATAAATTAATGCATTAGGAATCACCCTTTTGTATTGAAAGAAAAAGATACACACACTGATAAGATACAATGTATGATTAACTGCAAACCACAGAGTAACAACCATCCAGCAGTCAATATAATTGTGAAAAACAGTTTAACACAGTTTGGTTTTGGTTTAATGTTGTTGAAAACTTGAAGAGACTATTTTGCTTATGTCTATTTTCTAGTACGTCCTTATACTCAAACACATCTGTCAAAAATAGTCTTTATTTACTTTGCAAAGTGTGTCTCTTGCAGTATGAGAGCACTGCAACTGCCTGGTGTTAGAAGGATGTAAACTCTCACAATATTATCCCCCTTGGAGAAAGAGCAGAAAACTACAGAATCACAAAAGATTTTGTTACTCATAAGGCAGCAGTCAGACACTAAGTAAAAAGCTTTCTCATGTTACCATAGCATGACTACAGAATTTACTAAAGCAGAATTTACATCAACCTTCTGAAAGCAGGAGCCACAAGTCTTCCACATCTATATCCTGCATGTTTAGTCACTTCATTTTGATCCCATGTACAACATTCTTTTTAAAAAAATGAAAATCTACATAGCATTTCTCTTGTTTTAAAACACTAATGCTTCTCAGAGGACACATATTTTAGTACAAATACACAATCCTGTAACACCTGTTTGTATTCTGAAGTAAAAATTTACAAAATCTCTAGATTATCTCTAGAACAAAAGACAACTTTTACCATAAAACAAGATACTTGCTAAAACAATAAAGATAAAACTTGTGCTACTTTCTGATTAAAATTGCTTCAAACAATTAGAAGTTCAGAGAATTCTTACATCAGGGTCTGAGGTACAGAGAAGCTGTAGATCGTGTGTCTAGCATAGGTACATTTCTTCATTATATTATTCCATCCATTTCAATACTCTCTCACATTTTTGTGGAATAGGATTTGTTTCCTCTACCTACAGAATTCTATAGAGACAAAAGAGCTTCCACCTTAATGTCATTTCTAAGTACACATTGTGGCTATAACTTCAGAAAGTGCCTGAAGTGTTTTAAGCCTCATTGTACAATGTTTTACAGCAATACTTACAGATGATTGATGTGCTTAAAATCTGTTCAGTGCCTGAGAAGCCTCTTATAACTCCTAAGACCATCTAAACTGCCTGCAGTCACTGGCATATTTTTATAAAGTGCATCACATCCATTCCGTAACCTAAACAAGCAAATATTTGTGGTGATAGACTGCCAGTTTTAGCATTGTATAAAGTGCAATTAAAACACCAAATCCACTTTCAACTCAATGACTAAAGAGGTAGCAGCTTCAGATCTAAACCGTGCTGTCTCTGTGCAAAATACCCAAGGGCTCCTTGGGACAAGTTACATCAAGTGACAGCGGAGTCTCAAGTGCTCCACAGAGATGCTTTTACTCTCTGCTCTGTGAAATACTCATCAATCTATAAAGAACAAAGCCTTCTACTGGCCACAGGCATGACCAGTTTTGTTTAAGAATCTCAGTGTCTGAGAGGCCTCAGTTTCTGACAGGCCACAGTAAGGAAAATGCATTTCCAAAGGCTGGAGACCTGCAGGGTGTTCCTTTGGCAAAACTCCAGCAATAAATGTTTGGATGGTACTAAATGTTTGGATGTGAGCTGCAAAGACAAATAAGGACACTTGTATAGTTATGAAGCACAGAACTATCAGACCTCATGTGGTTTGTCACCATGACCCATATGTTAAGATCATTCTGATATATAATTTCTGATGTAAATGCCAAGAAGCCAATTGCTCTTTCTTTAGATTTTTCTTACAGTGAGCAAGTTTCTTTATATTTTATGAAGAAATTTTCCTCTCTGTCACATGATTGCTGCTGAAATTGGCAAAATGAGGAAAAAAAAGTTCTATGAGGAAGATACTTACAAGTATGATTCAATGTTCATGGAACAGTTTATAAAAATGAAAAAGGATCCTATGAGAACTTTATGGGCACATTCTTCCATATTTCTCCACTCATGTCAAAGTATACCTGTAATTGCTTACAGAATGACGTGCAGATCGGAGCTTTTAGAGACAGGAAAAAGAAACAAAATGTCACTGGCTGTGTCAGCTTTCTTGTACATCTATGCAGTCTCTGCTGTAATTATTTTCCATTGTGATTCTGAAGAACTGGATATGGCCTGTCAAATTTTTGTATAATTCCATTTTATTTTTTAAGTGTTTTGCTTTCACTGAATTTCATCAAGAAAGTAATTTGGTTGTGGAAAAAAAAATATTTCTGAGCATCTGCATGTTCATTTTAAAGTGGAAGTTTAACATAATTTGAATTTCAATGAAACAAAATGAGAGAGTGTTCAGATTTCAAGTATTTTTAAATTTCTCACAAACATTTCGGCAGCCTCCAGAAATTGTGTTTTGGTTCACAAGAGCATCTGCCTTTCAAAAATCTCCCTGTTTCTTCCTACTTTTGCTACTCTCTCAAGCTCCTATTTGTAGTATTGCCTTTTTCAAATCCTAGTGTTGGGAGACCTGTCATACTCTTACGTATGAGTGTCTCATTTCCACACAGGCAATAGGTAGCAAACTACATACAGAGAGTATATAAAAATAACTTCCAAAGCCTACATCTTGGCCAGAAGGACTGGCAAAATAAAAATCCTCCAAATGGTACAGTAAACCTACTCAGAATGAAAGACATCATGAAATTCCCATAAAATCTGCTTGTAATCAAGCTAGAAACAAAATCATTAACTGTCTGTCTCATGACTCTTCAAGAATTCTGATTTTGGTTTTCTTTAGAAGTCAGGAGTGCCAAACCTGACAAGACTTGAAAATGAGCAATATTCCAAAAGCAATGGCAGCATTTTGAGAAGATTAGCAAAATCACTGGTTTATTTTGAATTCTCTTCAGGTTTCTCCTAAGTCATTTGGCTAATTTCAATATGTACGGAAAAATGTTTCCTTACTTTCCAATGACTTTAGAAATAGAATTAGCAGCCATACAAAATTTCATATCTCCTACCCTAGTAATTGCTGGCTTGAAAATTAAGACACCGTTCTAAGCATCTTTATGTTTCTTTCAAGGAAAAAAGATTCTATCACCAAGGTGTGAAAACTAACAAAAACCAAATATTCCTCCTCTTGTTGGCATATGATAGAAAGACAAGCATGTACTTGCAGAACAGTAATACTAGAAAAACCACTGCACAGCAGAAAACAAAAGGAGCCTTGCAATTAAACTCCTATGAAAATATATCATATGTCTAACTGTAAGAGAGAAAAACAGTAGGTATAATCCAGAAAACATGCAAAGAAAATTAATATGTTCCTTAGACTGCATGTAAAACTGTGGAGAATACAAACAATATAATTGAAAAAATTACTTAAAACTTATGTCAAACACCAATCCAAATAAAATATATCCATGTGAGAAAAGAAAAAGGTAATGCATTGTTTTAATTAATAAGATATATTAGATTAATGAAATTAATAATAAAATTAATTGCTAATTAATGTTTACAATTATTAAAACAAATTTAATAAGAGAGAAGACATTTTTTCCTTACTTAGAAACTTTCCTTTTCAAAGATCTCTTTTTAGTAGGTAATTTTCTCATCAAATGAATATCAAAAAGAATATCAAAATTGGAATGAAATCTGGAACTGGTGGCAAGACTTTCCAGGATATTTCTAAATATCTGCTAACTTGAAGCAAATTCAATGAATGATGAGAAGGAACTGCAATTTTATTCTAAAACATCTTACTCTATACCCTGCATTTTCCCCCTAAGTTATTTTAATATACTAAATGAACATGCAAATACATATTTTATAGAAATAGTATATTAATATATTGACATATCAAAAGCAAAAGGAAGATTAGAGAGTGATATCGCAAGTGGTATTGGCCAAGAACTGATGGGTCAAAGACCCAGTTGCACAAAGCTCCAAGGAAGCCATTCTGGTGGAAAGCAGCTGTCCTCAAGCACTGGAAACTGTTGGTTATAGTTTCTCCACATAGCCAAATAATTTCAGAGATCATGATGGACTGAGATGAGAAAAATTCTTTTCCTTCCCATCTGATTGCACCTTTCAGCCAACATCACTTGGAAGAAAAGCTATAGAAGGTAATTCTAGACATTTTTAACTGTTGCACAGTTGCCTGTTGAGTCCATAACAATCTAGTTTGTTCATGGCAATGCTCACAGTCCAAAAGAAGTCTTCTTACTATGTAAATGTAGTTGTAATTATTCCCATGACACTGTGAGAAATGACAGATTTCTTGAGATGTCGAGTCTGTAAAAGATAAATTACACATGCCTTGTGGACAAATTCAAGAAATACAACTAAAAAGTTTCTAGTGTGATTTAATATCATTTTCCCCAATAACACATTTGCTGTATTTGAATATGTATTACCAGCAGTACGCTCCGTTTCTGGCAGTTTGTGGTTAAATAATCCATAAAAGCTAACTCACTTGTTCTATTCTAAACTCACTACATTCACGCTGACAACCCAAATTACAGTCTTTTATTATATTGCATCTTTACTGTGTACTTTATTTATCTCTGTTGTGCCTTCTAGTTTTTGGCATCTATTCAAAACCTTTACCCGTGTTCTCCTGCTGTTCTGTGGGGTTTTGCAGCTTCTTTTGCTTTGTACTCTGAGCAATTTATTTTCATATGCTATAAAGTTCATTAGTTTAGAAAACTTACGCATCTCTCAGTGACACCAAATTGTGCACTTGAGTGGCCACAGAGTTGCAAAGATAACTTGTGTATTAAACCACCAATTTGGACAACCTGTGAAACTCTGCCTATAAATATACTCTTTATGGCGTAAGGTCAGCTTGATTTAGTAGTTAATTTTTTAAGCAGTGTCACTATACTGATGTGTGTATGTATAATCAATTCACAATTCAGTTGGTTTGTGCACTGTCCACTTACTGTTTGTTAGAACTTCATTTCTTGGGTTTTTTTGTGCCTCTTCATAGGTTCTGCTGATATAGCATCCATAAAAACTGGAACTTTTCATAGGGTATATCGGAGTTTGATCCCTGCTGTAACAGGTACTTTGACTTGTTTCTGAATTTCCTTTAAAGAGGACTTTTTTCCTAGATTTGAAAAGCTTTAACAATTAATGCCTTCATTTGGTAATACATTCCATTCTGTAGCTCTTAGGAGTAATCACTTTGTCTTCAATTAACTTCGGTTTTCCTCTAGACTCTTAGATTACAACAGAGTTGCATCATAGGCATTAAATAACGTGCTTCTATTTACTTCAACAGTTGCACAGATATGAACATTAGGTGGGCTTCATTTGGTGACATTTAACTTTGTCATTCTTCATATCCATTTCAAAACTTTGCCTGCTTTTTAATATCTGCAAAGATATCTTTATCAAGAGGGTTTTTTTATTTATTTGCTAGAAGGCAATTTCTAAATAGCATGTGCTGAGAGAGCTTTTATCCTTTTTTTTTTTGGTTTAAGATCGTAAGCATTTGCATCTAAAAGTAGCATAGGTCATAATGGCCCTCTCTTTCTTCTGAAACTTCCTACCACAGGCTTGAAATCTTATATATCAGAAGTGAATTAGACAGAACCTGAATGAATGTACAACATGTTTTACCATAATACTTTTTTTATGGCACTAATGAGTTATTTTGCTGAACATATCTGCTGGATACAAATTTCCATGCTGTAAAGAGTTAGCTTCTCCCTGCAACAATTACTTTCATCAGAAACACCCGTCTTCAACAGAGGGTTGAACATACGATCCTCAGACAGTCACAGCCTATCAATCGCCTGGTTTCTTCCTCAACCACCGCACAAAGTGCGTATTCTCCCATGTTTTCCTTTTTTACCCTCACAGTTTTCCCTTTGTTCTGTCTCTTCTGCATTACATGTGGTACATTTGTACACTTATACAAACTCCTTCTCTATGTCTTGATTTTAAGATGCATCTACTTTTCTGTTTGTTGTACTTGTTGGGAAGCATTTGTACAGTGCTGATGGTAAACCTCTTCTGCTGCAGCAGGAAGCTGCTCCTCACAGCAATTGTACCTGATGGCTTTCTTTCCATTTTCCTCCAGCTTCTCAAGAAATTGTATTTTTTAAAACTCTATGAATTCTCCTTTAGAGTCGCACATAACTCAATGTATTCAATATCTCTTTTCCATTCTTCTGTTTCCCATCTTTTTTTTTTTTTTGGCTCATTTATTATATTATCTGATACATATTATATATAT
>WBNH01009911.1:263889-324886 GCA_013401255.1 Urocolius indicus
ACATCCTTACTCACATTATATCAAATTTATCTCAGAGTCCTGAAAATTTTTCAAGGCAGCTAAGTTTTCATTGGAGGTTTGCCTGGAGCATTACTTGGGATGGGGGCCTGCCTCATCAGGTGGTCCTACCAACATGAATTACACTACTTCAAAGTACAATTCTAATACAAATTAGTCACAGCACGTACTTGAATATTTATCAAAACGTTTCTGTACCTAGTAATTTCAGGCATTAGAATTTTAAGAAATGAAATAGATTAAATATTTTACCTTAGAAGAAGATCCCAGTCCTTTTGACTCTTGAAATGCAGGATTTAATGTTGTTTTTAAGTGGTGACCATTCATCTGCCAAGTGAATCTCACATAATGGGAAAGCTTCCTGAATTACAAATCTATGGAAAATTCTACCTCAGAATTCTGATACAAGTATCAATACTTGCTATTCAAAGCAACAGCTCCAAAATAAATCTCTTTAATATCAGATGGTAGTTGAAAGCATAACTAAATTATTGCCTATTCTGTCACTTTTGGCATCATTGACAAATACAGGAACTAATCCTATACCTGCTACTCACACTAACACTAAGGCAAGTAAACCCATTCAAATTAAGAATGTGCAAATAAAGACTATTCAGGTAAGTAAAAATTACAAGACAGGGTGGACAAATCCCCTGAAGTTAAAAGATAAAATCATTTTATTTTGCTTCCTTCTCAGAGGTACATGGTTTCACATGCCTAGTTACTAAAGCTAACTGAGAATAAAAGATCCTAAATAACAGATACTGCACAAGGTGCAGTCAGCAGAACTGATAACAGTTGTTGATCTTATGAAAAAAACATCTCCCAAGACCTCTCTGCATCCTGCAGTTCCTATTCTCCCACGTGCTCATAGTCTATGAGGCTCCTGACTCCAGGCATAGGGCCTGACTTTATGAACTGTTACTTACTGCCATGACCAGTCTCATTAGAGGGAATGAGACAGAAACAACCATTGACAGGATTACACCTAGAATTTTCTTCTCTGTTTTTTTGCCTTACCCCACCCCATCCCACCCCACCACTACTCATTTGCAGTACAGATGACTTCCCAAGAAATTACATTATAAAAGGATAATAACATCAAAGGAAAAGTTTTCAAAATCCTATCACCTTTCCCTTAAAAAGGGTGGAGCTAAAAAGTTAAAGATAAAAAGCAGATTTAGACTACAGTTTTTCAACGTGATTGGTACTTTCAAACATTCACTTGCTAAAATCTGCTCATTCAATGCCCCACAACTGGACCATTTTAACCACACTTTGGCCACATAGCTGGGAATGTAATGAGCACAACTGAGATGGTAAAGAGAGGAATTCACTTGTTTAGACCCAAAGCTTACTTTTTGCTCAGCTTCCCATGATTTCCAGTCACCCTGAGATATTGGTCAGGACTCAGTCTTGCCTCTGTGGCAGATGAACTTCTTGACAGTCCTTCCTAACAGTCCAGTGCTCTGAAATCATCCTTCAGATGCAAGGTAAAGGCAATTAGTTTACAAGGCTAAAAGCAGAGTTTTGTGGATTGACTCTCTAATTTATGTCATCACTCTCAGAAGGATAAGTATTTTATACAATTTGTTTAAAAAATAAGCAAGCCATATCTAGACCATGTGTCTTCTGTGCAAGAATAATAATCACATTTCACCAAATATTGAATAAGTCTATCGTGTAAATGAAGGACTCCCTAAGCCCACATTAGCAAGAGAGACCATAGCAATCTATCATTTCAACGATCCCTGAACAACAGGATCTGTAAGTAATTTTGATAGAACAGCTTGCGCCAGCTTCATAGGAATTACTGCAAGTTGCATAGGCAAAAATCTACAGAATAAAAGGAATCAACATAGAATGTAGGCTGCTGTGTCAATTCACATATGATGAAGCATTGAAAGCCTTGCTAAAATCAGTGGAAGGGTTCACTAGAATAAAAGGTAAGAGTGATGACACAGGAGGGATTAAAGTGTCACACATGAGATGACCATATTGAGAAAACCAAATAAAGATTCTGTTCTTAAATGAAAATACTAATAAACTTTAAAGTTTCATTTAATCTTTCAGAAAAATGCAAAATGAAGCACTGTAGTCTCATCATATATCAAACCAGCATGCACCTATGTGACTGGCCTCACAGTTGATCTACCAGTCTTGCATGTGAGTTACTTGTGGAAGAACAGAAAAGTCTGGGTCTTTTTGGTTTTAACAAGGTAAGTCCAAATTATTAACACACAGCATAGTCTGATATAGGTGAAAGTAGGTGTGTTGACATTATTTGGGTTATAAATTTTTACCCTCAACTCCTTCATTTGTCCTTATATATCATCTTACACAGAGATAGTCACAAGAAATTTGCCAAGTAGGACAATGTTAGAAGGAAAACCACACTAGCCTTCTCCTTGAGGAACAATTCTAGTTTTAAGAAAATATTCCTCCATTTTATGGAACTCTCAAGCAAGACACTTACAATGAAACACTTCAAAGAGAGAGTGAGAGCAGATAGTAAAATATGGTGGTCTCCTAACTCAACTTCTCTGCAAAAGAACTAAGTTGCTCTCTGTGAAAGTGAATGACTGGCATTTATCTGTCAGCCCGTATCTGAGAGTAGTCAGAATAGTAATAACTTAGAATAGTTCAGAAATGTTTGTCCACAGTAGTCTAGCCTTTCATGTAAATACTTATTTTTCTTCTGACAAAATACACTAATGGCACTAGTAAGATATTTACAATTTGTCAACTTTGCATGATTAAAAATAAATGATTAATTTAAAAATGACAAGCTGAAAAGTTAGCATGTTGATGTCCTACCAAAAGGCCAGTTCTGTACTTTATATGTGTTGTCTAAGTTTCAGTACCTTAATGTCAAATACTTCATTCATGTTCTCCCTCCTCTGCTCAGAGATCACTCTATGTGTAATGAACAAAAGCAATTCAGACTGACACAGACTATTTTATTAGTACCTCACTGCATTTAAAAAAGCTAGTAATTGAGCCTTCCTCTCCCTCCTACTAAGTTCAGTGGAAGATTTGACAGAAAGTTCACATGAGTTAGAGGTGTCTCAATTCCCAGGGCTGAAGGTACGTCTTACAACTACTTTAATGCATTACAGGAGACCTAGACCACAGGCTGATGTTCTGAATGCACATTAGAAGCCAAAAACTCCAGATCCCACCACACTTTGATAATGATTTATCTACCTCATTTATAACATCTCTTCTCCACAGTGTTTTAAAGTTTTTAAGTAAAACAAACTAAAAAAGAACTCATGTAACTTACTAGAATACCATAATAATAATAATAATAAAACACAATACATTGCATTTAACTCTTGCTTCCACAGAAAGAGCTGTGTGGCAATGATACTGCATTTGTATTTACTAACCTGTTGTAATCCAGCGCACTGTGTTTACTTCTCTGTGTGTTTGCATACCAATGCCCATGAAACTCTTCCCTCATGCACTGAATTTCTTCAGTGAACACTTTTCCTCTCTCACTCTTAATGTCTCTTTTCTCCAGCTGAGAAAGTCAGTAGCTGGTGTGAAAACATTTATGGAACAGCAGAAGCAAGAGATCCCCTTACACCAATAAAATGGTTAATTTTGGTTATTTCAGCAAAAGCAATTTTGGTCACCATCAGTGGCTTCACTCATGTGCAGCTGACCCTGGGAGATGCCTTTGCTTTTTCTACCCAAGAAATAGGTATGTTTGCTAAAAAATGCAGAGTGAGAAAACATAAAAATATCTTCGAACCTAGTACAACTTCTATCGTATCAAAACTACTCAGTCAGGAATTTGCAGGTGTTTGAAGTCAAGTATTTGTCCTATAGTGGCCCTCTTCAGAGAATGCTTTCTCTGAGAATCTTTTCCCCACTCTCTCCCTGGGATTCTGGGTGAAAAATTTCAATAAAACAGTTGTCATTCAATAACTTTTTTTTCCATTAAGCTTTCAAAATTCAAAATTCATTTTCCCAATTCAGGCAGTCCCTAACACGTTTATAAAATTTTAATCTAACTGTAATAAAGAGAATGCAAACCTGATAACGCAGTGACTTCGTCCTGCTGATGAGAGGATTACTTGGCACCAGGTCACAAGCTCAGTGCAGACACAAAAGTGAAACCACAGCGGTTAGGATCGGACTCAAGAATTTAAGTCATCACTGAAACACCTTCACTGAAAATCCAGCTGTGTTTGATTTCCAGATTCAAGTTCTTCTGCTCTCTGCTTCAGAGCAGTCAAATGCAACACAGCTTTGGTCCAAAAACCCCATATTGTCACAGCATATATTAACTCAGGAAAAAAAGAAGCACTAAAACAGCTGTGGAGCTTTCAAACTGAAGTTGCCTTCTCTACAGAGATCAGAACTCAGGTCTGTTAAAATCAGTCTAGAGACAGTTTGACTCACTTGCTTATAGTCAAATGTTCTTCTTTCCTGATAACTTTGAAATCAATTTCGCTGTATTAAACCTGGTGTTTTTTTGAAAACAGACTGCAGGAACAATATTGTTATGGGAGAATTTTGACAAAGCAAATTTGAACTTTGCAAAAAAAAAAAAAATTCAAAAGAAGAGTCCTTCTCCCCAATATCTGCTAATTACAGACAAATAGTCTGGGCCTCCTTGTCCCAGCTGAACATATACATTGTTTTTCTGGCAATTCACGCAGCACATGATGGACTTTGTTCCTAGGCCACTGTTTTTTTAAAATAGGAGACGTAAAACTGTATTTAATTTTGGATGCAGCTTAAATATTGAAGTGATTACACTACCCCAATGTACAGCAACAGTACAAAAATGTCATGAAACTGAGAAAATACCACAGTTTCACAGCTACCTCCTTTTCTTGTGCTCTAAGGAATTGTCATCATCATCTCTGTATAATAATTGTTCTTAAAACTTCTGAACACATACACTTTGTTGGACATTTTCAATTCCTTCCTCTAGGTCTATTTTGAAAATCTCTGCATATGCTCATTTCAGTTTCTAAAAATACATATAATTATTCCTGTAAGTTTGAAATCTTGCACTTCTGTATTTCAAAGTTGAAGATTCTAGTTAATCACATAGCTGTGCAATATCAGCCTGTGATAGGGATGATACTCCTGCAAAACAAATGATTACAAATTGTTTTGCTCTTCAGAGAATGATATATAGTAATTAATACCTATTTTGTTCTAAAAGTGAATGAAATACAGAAAAACATCGAAATCTTGAGGGTAAAACTGTCCAGAGATGCACATGTGCTACTATGATAGTCCAGGCACGTACTTGGTGGTATTAAAGAGATCTGAAGTAGAGTAACCTGAATAAATGAAGTGAATTTCTAGAGCAAGGAGGGAGGCAGAAGCATCTGGAGCTTTGAGAAGGATCTCTTGTATTAAAAAACCCCACAGATTCGCATCAACCTGAAAGAATTTTCTTTCTTACCCTCCTTCTTTGTCTGAATAAATTAAAAATGCCAAGGGAAAAAAGAAAGGCAGTTGGGTTTTCATTTCCCAAAACAGAGCAACTCAGCTTTGTTTTTTTGTTTTAAATCCCAATAACTGGTCAGATACTCAATATTAAATGTTCCACCTTTTAAAAATTTTGCTTCCATTTCTTCCCAACAAAAATGTTTGTCAACTTTGAGCAAGAGTTCCAATGCTTTGAATTTTTCAAAGATTACTTTTATGATGAGTACACTATGAAGAGTAAAAAAAAAGAAATCCTCCTACCCTTAAAGCTATTTTCTCCTCAATATCATGTAAGATGTAGTATATATTTACATCCTCATGCTTCACTCTACTCTCCTGTTTAATGATATGCTGCCATACCTACACTGTCTTTATCTAAAGTCTGATTCATTAATGTTTGTAAGGCACACTGAGAGTCTCACTTAAAAGCATAATATCAGAAACAGCGTTTGCTAAGAGCATTATAAATGAAGTGCTATTATAATAAAATTAAATTTTTCTATAAGAAAAGGTACAATTACATTCATATGTCTTTCTTAAACACTATAAAGAATGATATCAAAAGTTTTTAATGAACAACAATGCACTGCTATCCACGTTTCAGTACAGAAGTGATCATTCAGTAATTATTCTATTTTTAGCATCTCGTATTTGTGATCTGGAAGCCAAGCATAAGAATAGGCTCTAAGCTGATGCTTACCAGACACCAGACAACTGAGAGTTAAAATCCACATCACTGCTTTGTTCCTGCTCTCCTATGCCAAGATGCAACAAAGAGACCTAGCTCTAGGTGATTCCATGGGCCATATGGGCTAAATTTCCTGCACAGGCGAGGAGGGGAGAGCAGCATTTCCAGGTTTACAGCTAGTCTGATTTTCTTGCTTTTTGTCAGTTTAAGCCTGCCCCCTCCTGTTGTTCATACATTTTATTTAATTTGTGCCTCTTTTTTAGTTTTTTTTTAAATACTAAGGACAATTAGATATACAACAAAAAGGCACAGGAAGGGAAAATGGACATCTTCCCTGAAAGATGTAGAGCCAAATTCAACCCTTTGGAGAATCTGCTCACAGAAGCATGAAATTTTCACAGATGTCTGGGTAGTGCTAGAGTAGATGATTGACAAGTTCTGCTGCCTGTGCTATTCAGAATATTTTTGTGGGTGGCTCTGGGTGTGGGAGGGGCTTCTCTTTCACAGCATTTCAAAACACAAATCATCATAGCCATTTTCAAAAGGGGAAGATATGTACTAAAAGTGCTGACCCATACGCCGAGCTTTAGCCTCTCTGAGTGGTCCTGCTGCCTTTGAAGGGGCAGCATATGGGGCTTCAAATGTGTGAGGTACAGCATTTGGCTTGGGCTGGGCTGTATGGTCAGATGTTAGGAGGTGCACCAGCTTTGCTGAAGCATTTCAGACCACTTGACTGGTTCTGAGCTCTGCCACGGAGGGGCAACAAGAAATACAGGAAGCAGAGACACTCTGTGTCATACTGCAGCTGTGCTTCACAGAGCTTTAACAGCAGTGATGCTGGCATGGGAAGGAAAAGATCAAGGAAAGAAAACCATTCAGATTGCAGTTTTGAGGCTGCTATTGTAGTTGCAATGCAGCAACTACCACAAGAACACTCTACATGCAAAGGGTAGTTCCTCACACACAGACCGTCCATGGAGCAAGTGTATTCATCCAGGTTTGCAGAGACAGTAAGTCAGGAATCACTGGTGGTAATTGTCCACTAGCCATCACTTCCCCTTGGGATTTGTCACAATGATGGTCTAAGCACTGCCAAAACCAAAAGAACAATAACAGAGGGTACTGTCAGCAAGTTTGCTGATATACTAAACTGTGGGGAGTGGCTGACACACCAGAAGGCTGTGCTGCCATTCAATGAGATCTGGACAGGCTGGAGAGTTGGGTGGGGAGAAATCTAATGAAATTCAACAAGGGCAAGTGTAGAGTCTTGCATCTGGGAAAGAATAACCCCATGTACCAGTACAGGCTGGGGAATGAACTGTTAGAGAGTAGTGTAGGGGAAAGAGACCTGGAGGTCCTGATGGAGAGCAGGATGACCATGAGCCAGCAATGTGCCCTCGTGGCCAAGACGGCCAATAGCATCCTGGGGTGTATTAGCAGGGCTGTGGTTAGTAAGTTGAGAGAGGTTCTCCTCCTCCTCTACTCTGACTTCATAAGACCGTATCTGGAATGTTGGAGCTGTTGGAGATAGTTCAGCACAGGGCCACAAAGATGATGAAGAGAGTGGAGCATCTCCCTTATGAGGAAAGGCTGAGGGAGCTGGGGCTCTTTAGCTTGGAGAAAAGGAGACTGAGGGTGACCTAATTAATGTTTACAAATATGTAAAGGGCAGGTGTCGGGAGGATGGAGCCAAGATCTTCTCAATGATAGGACAAGGGGCAACAGGTACAAGCTGGAACATAAGAGGGTCCAAAGAAACATAAGGGAAAACTTCTTCACTGTGAGAGTGACAGGGCACTGGAACAGGCTGCCCAGATGGGTTGTGAAGCCTCCTTCCTGGAGATATTCAAAACCCACCCAGATGAGTTCCTATGTGGCCTACTCTAGATGGTCCTGCACTGGTGGGATGGGTTGGACTAGATGATCTTTCAAGGTCCCTTCCAACCCATAAGATTCTGTGATTCTATGAATAAGTCCAATGCTAATCACTTCTCCAATCAATTTTGAAACTAAAAGTCTACAAAGGCAACAGCATTGGTAAATATTTTGCATTTTTTACAAGTACTGTGAATCAGATTTCTCCCTCTCCAAATATATCTATCCAAATCTCCCCCCCAAAAAAAACAACCAAAATATTTTAAAACAAATTCCATGCATAAGCATATTTTTAGCAATCAAGTTATGTGTCTACAAGAACAGGACTCAGAGTCTATAGTGCTAATAAAAAAAAACACTGCTGGCAGCAACACAGTACCTTTAACATCACAATCCCATTCTATTTCCATGTTTTGTTTAGTAAAACTATTTTCTCATCATGATCGTGTAATTAAATAACAGTGACTCTCCTATTAAATACAAGGCCTGATTTTCATCACACAGGAATTAATGGCAAAGTTGCTAGCTGAAGTTTGGAAATTATTGCACTCTACCTATATCAAATATGTACAACATGCTAAGTTTTTGGGGGTTTTGTCACATGAGAGATATCTGGCAGTGTACCACAGGATCACAGAGTGGTAGGAGTTGGAAGGGACCTCTAAAGATCTTCTAGTCCAACGTCCCTGCTCAAGCAGGTCCACCTAGACCAGGTCACTCAGGAATGTGTCCAGTTAGGTTTTGAAAACCTCCAGAGAAGGAGATTCCAGTATACCTCTGTTTCACAATACAAAGCAAAATATAAGGATTACCCAGTAACTCAGCGGCTTCCTAGCTTTTGGGCAAACTTTGGTGAAGTGAGCAGACTCCCTTCTTTTTATACTTGTTAATTCTGCCACCTTCCTCTTGAGGAAGAATATGTTCATTTTCATGCAAATTAGAGTTGTAGGGTATTTTTCCAAATAACTTTCCATAGTATAATAAATATCATCTGGTTGTAAAGCTACACTCTGCACTACAAGTTAGGTGCTGAGCGTCTGTCTAGTAAAGAAAATATAGTAAACCAATATCATAATTACACCAAATAGAATCCAGACACAACTCCAGCAGGTTACATTGAATGCTGATCAGTGGAGGGGAAAAAAAAATACATCTTTCAGATAGCGTGTTAATAACTCACAGCACCATTGGAAAAATAATCTGTGCATTGCTTTTTGTACTGAACATTTTCACCACCCAAAGAGGAGGAAAAGCTTTCTTCCTGTAGAAACTTACAGTGGTGCAGGAAATACATCTTCTGTAATTCCAGATGCAAAACTGAAAATTAATTATATTTGCTATTTCTCCCCAGAGACCTCTTTAAATTATCAAGATAGAAACTCAGTAGGAATCTATTTAACATACAAGTTATATTGATCATATCTGCCTTGCGAGTGAAATTGCTGTCCTCTGCTGCCTTGATTTTAGCCCCTCCTGCCTCTCTTTTTGCCACCAACCATTCCTTCAGTGTATCAGCATAGGTCAAAAGATGACCACAGGCTTACATGCACTACTCCCACAATTACAGTTCAGAACAGGCTAAGCACATGCAACATTTGTACTGCCAGGACACTGGAAAAGGGCCTTTGTGTAAATGAAATGCAAATCTCCATGTTATGGTCTGGGGAAGACTTCGATAGTCCTTACACCTTTGAGTTACTCTCCACTTGTATCCTCAAACCATTGATTGAACTCCCAATGTCTTGTCCCAGAACATAAACAAACAAACGTTAACCCTGGAGCTGCCTGCCTGAGAAGAGAGTTATTTCAAGCTCCTAGTCAAGAGTTTGGAAGTGATGACGACACACCAATAGATTCTGAGAGCCAAAAGTTCACTCTTTCAGATGAATGGATTAAAAACACTTCTTGAAATCAGGACTACAGATAACCTAAAACATTCTTCTCTCAAATTAACAAACAAACAAACAAACAAACAAACAAACAAACGTGTTCTCCCTTAAATGTGAGAATGCATGCGACAGGGGAGGAACTAAAAAAAGAGAAGTGTGAGAGGTATTCCAGGACACACAGAGTTAATTGTTCTACAGGAAATTTTATCACTGTTCAGAGATGATCTACATAGTTCAGAGTATAATGTAATATGCTCCTCTTCAAGGAAGTTGTCAGTGTCTGATGAGCTTTTATTACAATTGCTCACTATAAAACGCACTATTTAATTACTAGCATGAAAGTGATTCTAGTAGAAAGGAAGAAGGGGAAATGAGACCTCTACACCTTTTCAACAGTTAATGCACTTGTGCACGTAAAAATACAATGCTTTTTCATATGTATTTTTAATGATGCATTGCATTTTCTTAGATCTGTGAGATGTAATTTCTCTGTTAATGTCCTTAGATATGATGCTGTACCTTAAGCAATATATGACCACAATATATAATTTATATAAATCTAAAATTCTTAAGATACTGGTCAAGAAGAGATTAGTGATTTTCTGCCCAAGTTGACAGCCCATGAAGTGGCACATGAGTAAGGGCTCAGCTTCTAAAATATGTTATCTTTCATAAGACTTTTTGTGATGAGCTTCTAAGATACAGTAACTATTTCCAAAATGTTGAATTAACACTTCTACAATGCGATGTATAACCTGGAACTTGACTTTTATTTTAACCAACCAACCAACCAGATTTCAAACCACTCATTCCTGAAATTTATACAGGTACTCTAATAAAGTAATTATCAAAACACACAAACTGACACAGAACATAATGACAGAAAACACAAGTATTTTCCACAGTGAGCATTAGGTTTTCAACAGAGCAGCACACAAAGGCTTTCTGACAAAGAGAGGGGTTTTTGGTGTGCATCTTAGAATCTACTAACTGTAAGAATTCATGATCATTTAATATTTATATGCTCTATCAAAAAACTAGCTGAACATAATGTGAATTCTCCTTACCCTGACTCTTGCACCAGGATAACCATATCCATTGGGAAAGCAGTAGTATTGGAAAGAGGCCAGATCAGACAGATGGCAAAGAAAAGAGGATCAGTGAAATGTTCAGTGTTGGAAAGTTTCAGTAGCAATGTAACACTTCAAAGGACAAAGAAATTGGTCAGTCTCTTCGGTCTCTGATATTACTAGAAGTATGGTATAAACAAAACACATTTTTTAATCACTTGTGTTTCTAAGAAAAAAGATCTGAAATATTTCGTGAACAAAGGTACCAAAATGTACGCTTTCCCTTCCTTAATTTCTAATGTATGTTTGAAATTAGGTTAATTTGATTCTTACTGTTTTGTTGATCTCTATGACTCTCTATATCTTTCAATTTTTTATCTGAGACAAAAACATGACAGATACAGTTCAGGTGTGTGATCAATAGGCTACACACTTCTAGTCCCAGCTCTTTATTTGACACAGTGCTGCTCATAAAAACCTGAGACAGAGACAGACACAGTCTGTTTTCATGTTTCATGCCCTGAGTTTATGGATGCTGAATGGAAATCTAAAGATTAACTACATCTAATCAAACCATCAAACAATGATTCAAACAGATCTGTTTTTGTTTCCCACAACACACAAAATGTTGATGTTGGCTCCATCATCCAGCCACATTGACTCCCCACCTGAGTGACTTCAGAAGACTGACAAAATTGGGAATGAAGCGCCGACTCATACAACTGCATCCAAAGTGCTCAGGGAGTTGGGTGGCAGTTAATAATGCAATAAGCATCTGCTGAGACATTTGGGGGAATCCTGGCAAACTACAGTGACAACAGTTATCTTTTGCAGACTCCATGAACTGTTCAGGGGAAATATTTTAGATATCCACTCTATCAGGGCTCCTGCAAACATTTTCATATTGAACTTAGGTTATATATATGCATATATTCACTGTATTGGCTCCTATCCAGCTCTGACACACGGGCTATATGGATCCCTCTGTGTCAGTGATCATGCTATACAATTATTTTCATTTGTGCTGCCACAAATAAAGAATTAAAGATAAAAGTGGTACCTCTGGTATGAAATCTAGCTTTTGTTGTTAAGATTATTTCCTCACCCGGTGACAAAAGTGATAAGTATGCCATTATGTGAATAAAACAATTAAAAAGTTACTCAGTACTAACTCTGTCATCTTGGACAGCAAAATTACTGCTGCAAGGAGCCACCAGAACATTTGTTTTCATTATAATCAAGTGCACCATCCTCATCAAAATGATAATTTGACAGGGGTTTTTTTGGATATACTCATGACAGTTTATCCATGTCAATGTTTATTATCTTACTGTCATGAAAGTTCCTATGCAGACTGCCAGTTCATTATTTGTACATGAGTTTAAAGTAGTATTTTCCCTGATCAGAAATGCCAAGCAACTCACCGTTTTGCATATGCCAAAATCATTTTGTAATAGGTCACCGTTTTGTGGGGTTTTTTTTCTTAGAAAGCAATCTGCACTGCATCTTTTCTTTAAAGATTAGATAGCCAATGCATCTACTGGATTAGCACAGTTTCATGGGAGTACAGTGCCATAGTTTCATTGGAATGTATCTTGGAAGAAAAATTTTAGCTAGTTGTAATTAAAATCAGTATCAATTCTTAACTGTATTTTCTATTAAGCACCTTTTATAACTTCTCAGATGTTGGTTCTTTTGTCCAGGTGCACAAATATAAAGTCGGGGTGAAAAAGTATTCTATTAGAAAAACACCACGATTCAGAAATGCTGATTCTCAGCACAAATCATAACATTTTATGGACTACTGTGAATAGGTAGCAAAGACAAATCAAAATATAACAAGAAATATACATCCATGAAAGAAATACTGAAGATTACATTAGTGACTAGTGTTTCACTTTTAAGGCAGTTAGATTTCTGGTGGCAGCTTGCTCCTTCAAATTTTAAGATCTCTAAATAAACCCTCTCTAACTACCACCTCTATGTTCACCCTCATATGATGTTGGTATGTACTTTCTAAAGTTGTGTTCATCTTTTCTGCCTGGGTTTTTCTGAGGTACAGTAGCCCCTGACTGACTCAGCCAGGCACAACAATCAGCAGCATTCTTCTTGATGGCCTGTTCTTTCTTGAGTTGAGGTTTAATGTTTCCTTTTACTTCTAATATCTGCTTGCCCTTCAGGGCCTCTATGGATAAATCTCTGTGATTGTGCCTTCCAGCTTGCCAGCTCTATGTGAGATATTTTTCTTCCTTGTGCTCTCCTGTCTGTATCTGAAGTCTCTAATATTACACCTGCACTGCCACTTCTTTGGGCCTCAGTGCTTGATTAGTCTTCCCACCATCACCCCCAAACATTACCTCTTTTGACTTCAAACACAAATCTAGTGCACACACATCAACACAAACCACCTCAGCTCCTCAACACCTGCATCTTTCAGTAAATACATTCTCATCCATTCTGACATCTCCCTCAAGATCACTAGCTGACGATCAGTCTGAAATACTGCTGTTACCCTCCCCACTCTTCTCTCTCTTGAGGTTGACGTTGCACATGATTCCCCATTGTAGCCACAGTGAATAATAGTGCCATTCTGCCCATTGCTCAAACATAAAATCCAGACATCATCTTCAAATTGTACTTCTCTTTAAGTCCTCTCCTAATAGGTAGATACAACTATAACAGAGCCTTGCTGCCTAGTACATGCGGTAAGGTTTTCTCATCCATATATATATATATATATAGATAAAAGTCTTCTCCAAGCTCTTAACATCTCACATCTTGGTTATTGCAGTATTGTTTCTTCCAATCCTGCCAAATGCAACTTTGTTAGACTGTCAAATAAGAACACATAGATTTTATCATACACTGCCCTTGACACTTAGGAGGAGCTTTTCAGAAATACCTATGCAAGATCCTGTTATCTTGAAATCTTTCCTTCAAACACTTTTTTAACACCCTGCTAGTTAAATGCTGAGAAAACTGCTGTGCTATGCTCTCAAACCTGTCACTGAGACCCTCTGCTTCCCTCTCTCCACGTCCACTCACTGTCATCCCTCATTTACACCTACACTGCAAGGTCATTTTGCCAGGGACATCCTCTTGTGTTTGTGCAGTGCCATCCAGAGCGAAGCCTATTTTACGACTAGGACTTCTGGAGAACATAGGCAGCTACCCCAAACCATAGCAAAGCATCTCTATAGTAAGAGCAGCTGTCTCTGTCAGCATAGCTTTCGTTACTGTAGAAGGGAGAGAAACCCCAGCAGACGTTTCTTCCCGCACTTGCCTGCTTGCATCTTCTTTTACCAAAATAGTGCCTGCTTGACTTAAAGGGAGTCTCTCCAAGGGACACATCAGTGTCTCACGCTTTGAAGCCTGTCTATCAGTCAACCAGCCCTCTTTGCCTCATCAGAGAAAGAATAAGGTAAAGATTTAAGAGATACAGCAAATGAAAACAGCACCAGGGGCCAGATCCAGAACCTATTATAGTTAAAGGAAATGCTAAACTTACTTTTGTGGGCTTTGACAAAGGTCCACTGCTAAAAAGAAAAACAGGCTTTTGCTGAAAATGGTCATCACAGTAAGAGACAGAGCACTCTCCCAGTCCCACCACTGAGTTATTCAGCCATTCCCAGCCACCTGCTGGCAGTTCACACTCCCTCTCAGGGCTGCCTTCCTGTAAAACTAACAGATTCCAGCTGTCCTATGGTCCCAGGCCTTAACCCTTGTTTCCCCTTAGTAAGGACTTACTCTTCATAAGATGTCTTCCTCTGGGTCTTTCCTCTTACCAAGCAACTTTGTATTACATTCTTTATGGAACTCTGTGATGAGGCCTAAAAGAAGTTTAGATTGCAGAGTAAAGTAAGTAAGACCCAACTTGGGATCTTCTTCCTTTGAATTCAAGCATGAGAAGTATGGAGGGGTGAACAAGATAAAAAGAATACCCTATATTGGATTTGAATATTTTTGCAACCACCTGGTATTTCAATTCTAATGAGAACATTAAAAAAAATGATAAACAGGTCTTTAGCACTGCCCTTTCAAAAGTTTATCTTAGGAAACAAAATGAGTCCTTGNATTTCACTAAACAAAAAAGTATTATGAGAATTTCATACATGTTGTCTCGTCATCCACTTCTGTTCCCAGACCCTGCAGTTTATACTGATAATCAAATACAGAAGACAGATGAGTACTTATTCTTCAGCTCCATCCATGGTTCCCACCTATGAGAGGAAGTGTAAATAAATTCTTGCTGCCATTAATTCTTCAAGAAGATTGCTTGCTTTTGCTGCTTTTCAAAGAGCATTTTCACATCCTCAGGCACTGTGTGTGGCCAGCCTTCATAACAGTTTTAGTTGGAAGAAATATCATGTAGAATCTGCCATCAAGTGAAAGGCAGGGAAATAATTGAGGTTCTAAACTATGAATGTGGGAGATGGTGAGAGAAGAATAATTACTCTTCTGAAAGAAACCTCTCAGCAGTAAGAGGTCTACAATGACTGTACAGAGACCATGATAACAGGGTAGCATACATCACATTCCAACAGTTCACATATGAAGAGTAAATTTATATTCTGTCTGTTCTGTTTATTCTGTGCCAGCACACACACGCTCTTCTTATTACAAAGTCATTAGCTGATACATATTTCAGGCTGAAAGCAAAATATCTATGAGAGACAACATTGGCTTGCACCTTATTGGAGGTACTTACAAATGGCAAGACAGATGTTAAAAGGAGAAAGCTGATTCAGTGCTCTCTCAATTTGAGGAACAACAAAGTTTTGGTGATCATCAGTCATACTAATAGAAGGCTGGAGTGTACCTGGGCTGACATCTAAACTTTTACAAAATTGAGAGTCCTTTCCAATACAGAAACAAATATTGGAATGGCATTTTTTACTACAGAGAAACAGCAACAAATAAAATTCACTCCAATTTTGATTTTGTATTTATATATGCTGATATATGTATACAAGCATTAAAAAAAAGCTTTTACATTACATATTACATCTAAGGGCATCAGGAACTGTACAGCATGGAAAGCAATTAGAGCACTGTATATCCATAGGTAGTACTTTAAAAGACAGATGCAGTCAAACAGGAATAAGATGGATTACTCTAAAGTACACAGGAATTAGTTCAGAGATGTTTCAAAATTTTTCAATTTTGTCTGAAAAAAACAATGAGCAACTGTGTGAAATCCTATGCAGACCACACAAAAAAATCCTATGGATGAGGACTCATCTTCTCTACTGAACAAATACCCAGAGGCTTTTCCCTGCCCATAAAGAAGCCAATCAGTGAGATATGGAATCTAAATCGGATTTCTATTTTTTTAGATCAAATATAAATTATTCCTTAGTTGCTTTTTTTCATTTGTAGTTTGAGATTTCTAGATCCCGCCTCTTAAGCTTTCTAAGCTCAGAGTCCATTTGAAATTTTTCACAATGAGTATCTACAACTGACTTTCAAGCCAGCTAACATGGCAGTCGTGTGAGGTTTGGCATACACTTCATTTGAAGATGCTAAAATGATACATCTGAGAAGTGAGAAATGGAGAAATATATGAGAAGATTAACCCTAAGTTATAAATATCCCAAGTTTATTTTTCTGCTTGACCTTTTAGAAAGATTTATAGCAAAACTGAAAACATTAATTTCATACTCAAACTTCATTTTATGGAAATTGGTATGCTAGTAAAATAGCCTTCTACTGCCACACTCATAAAATGGCTGCAGGAAGTCCAAGGTATGGCGCACAGAGCAAGAGACATCGCTTTGTGTATCTTCTGTTTTCCATTTTGAGTAGCTGGTGTCCTTACTGTAAGCTAGATATATGGTGATGATTATACCCTTCAAACATACTGCACAGCAATACAGTTTAACAGAGATGCTATAGCAAGCTCTTGTAAAGCAACGTATCATCTTCCAAAAGCCAAAGCTGACCAGTCTTTAAAAGCATAGTGATTGCTGTTGCAAGTTGCTAAGTAAGATGTTTAGAAGTATTTAAAAGACCCGATCTCTGAACTAGCTGGCATTTTTCTGAAGATATTTTCTAATTTTTTTCTTGATCAGATGTCTTTAAATGGTGATTTGGGCAGCTGGAACCTGGGGGCACATTTGCTTCATTACATACATTATTTTGTCAGCTGGAGCTGATTTTTTGTTAATGTACAGATGGACACAGAAAACCTTCAAAGACCTTACAAATATATTTTGTTTTAAATGTAAATACTACCCTGGTATCATTAACAGCCAAGCTAGCTTGTTTCTCTTAGCATTCTATGCCTTATATGCCAATAATCTCAGGGCTTTATTTTGCCTGATATAAATTTTCATTAAGCCTGAGGAGGGCTCTTTCTGTCTTTCCTGACTGATTCAGGTTTAATTGGCCTCTAAGGATAGTAAGCTGCTTGAGGGTTCTTTCAGATTTCTTCACAGAATCTGTGTAAAAGAGCTTATTTGCCAAATATTTTTTTATTTCATCTAACAATTTGTTTGTATCAGTTTCTTTTCCCATTTTTACTGCCAGAGACAAAGCTGCTACATTTTTTCCTCTCATTAATTTTATAAGCATCCCCCCCCCCAACCCCTTGAGTGTTCGCGGAAGAGACACTGTTTTTCAGGTAGCTCCCACCTTTCCTTTCAAAGTTCATTCTGATATGTCCTGAAAAAAAGGCTTAGTTGGAAGATTTTTGCTATTTGGCTCTACTCTGGCTGAACTGAATCTTCACAATAGATGTGTGGTCTGACCATGCCATTTAACCTCTTCCCAGCAAGGCAAAGCCACGCGTAAGGAAGTCAGAACACACACACACACACAAAAAAGAAAACCCAAGAAAATCTTTCATATAAGCAATTAAAATTATACAGAGAAATATTTTCTTTTAATCTTTCTTTCTCTTTCTTAATAGTCTTCAGATTTTTGATCTTTTTTTCCTTTTATCAGGGAAGAATAGGGTTCTCATCTGATTCCCTTTAAATTGAATTAAGAGTTTTGCTATTATTGTGCATTTTCCTGATTTTTCATTCTCTTTGGTGTGGGTACAGAAACCTCCTTTTCATAAACAGCACTGAATCTATTCTTTCCTTTCCATATATCCAATCGTGCATTCACTGTTTCAAAAATAGTCCCATCCTGCAACAGTAATTAGCAGATTTCTAAGCTAGTAGCTCACAGTTTGCTTTTTCAGTCTGCCAGCACTCCTCTCTTCCTCTTTTTTTTTTTTAATTCAATTTATTTAGCTTTATTTATTTAACAAACTTCCAACAAAAAAAGTTTATGGCATTCAAAGTCATCTCTTTTTTCATGGACAATCATAACATTCATATTACTGTCCATTTCATATGGCTGAGTACCCAGAGAGCTAAGCTTAGCCTGAGATGGATTCTAATCTCTCAAAGTTGATACTTGGGTTTTCAGCAGCGTAAACTACAAATCTCAAATCAAGACATTTGCTTTTATGTTAATGTGATACCCTGAGGTTCAAGAGCCCTTAAAATGGGAGGAAACAACTATCCCAGAATCTGGTGAAGTTCTGGAAAGAACTTCAGCAGAAACTGTACAAAGAGGAGCCTAGAAAAAGTCAATCATTTACTGTACAACGTTTTTTTTTATGTCTAAGAAGTAGAAATTGCACAGAATGGCTAAAAATGTATACTTTGTACCTTCTATAACAGGCAGAGAAGACAGAGGAAAGATTCCAGAGAGATAAAAAGAATGGAGAGAATTAACAGGGAGGAAATACAAAAATAAGATGTTAAGACAAAAAAAAAAAACCAAACCAATTCACAGAAGCAGTCTGCTTCTGACCTAAATGCAGCAATGCTTCCCATGAAAGAAGCTCAAATTAACAGCTTGAATGAAAGTTTGCATCCACTGAACACGAAGAGGGACAAGATCCCATCACAATCTTTGGGATAAAGTCAAACAACTGCATAGATGGTTTTAGCATTAGAATGTTTTGTGTAGTCTTTCTTGAAATTAAAACAGGTTCTCTTGGCTCAGATGCTCGCTTGAAACTAGTCTGGGACCCCTTCATTACCTTTGTCTTCCTCAAAATGCACAAAATTTTCATGGTCTGAGAAAGAGGAATCAAAGATAATGAGCATTACTGTTTCATCTTAATAAATTTACATATACAAAGGATAAAGATTGATGGATAAAAGATCTTTTTTTATAAACAATGAAGCCTCACATTATCTGATAAGCATCAAATCCTGCACCTGTGCTTCAGTCTGGTTTTGAAGTCTTGGGTTTGTGGGACCATGATTCACTTGTCTGCTATGCACAAATGTCCTGCACACACTAAGTCAACAGATCACTAACTGTGCTACCAAACAGAAACTAAACAAGAAAAGAGTATAAAACTGTTGGCCTCTGTGGTCTTTTCCAGTTATTGATACTTCAGGTGTTTCTTAGATTAAGCACAGGTTGAAATTTGTTTAAAGAGAAACATCATTTGAAATTTCAGTATACTGAATTGCACTTGAAAAACAAATCACACTTTGCATGCACACACCAGTCCTTAAACATTCAGGTTGCAAACTGTTTATATTCAACATCAAATGTGGGGTGGGGTTGGTTGTGGGTTTGTTTAACTTACATAACTTTATTAATTATTTTTAAATTGGTTGTAATATTTACATCTGTTTACATGCTCTGGTCCTGAAATCTGCAATTGTCTCACAGTAGCTGCTGCTGAATTTCCAAAGTAGCCTTTTTCTAAAGTATGAAAAGAGTCATGAACATTGGGAGAAATTTTATTGCCCTTACTCAAAATAATTAAAGTGTTTCCCTTGCTTAATTTTTTGTAGTGAAACACTGAACCACACTTTCCTGTGGCCATCTCTCACTTTTGTCCTAAAAGTAGATGTGAGCTTTACTGAAACAAAAGCAAAAAACTTGTTCGGAAGCAGCAAATCATTTATTAATTTGTATATGTAATGATATGCTGTTTATAAAAGATAGAATGAGGCTGTTTATTTCCTAATTGTATAGGCTTTATTATATGAAATTATATAGTTGAGATAATACAATCTTGCATGGATGTTAAAACCTATGTGATGACTGGACAAGAGATTCACAAATAGCTCTTTTACCTTACTTAACATTCACAGATGTAAAGTTCTCTTGCTCTTTGTCCCCTTTCTACATGTTCAGCATCCAAGAGTAGGGTCCTCAGTTTGTTTTTTCACACTGTGTCTCTCAGAAGAAAAAAAGTTTTGACTATTTCTACCACAAAGCTTTCTGCCTCTCACAAATAAACACACAGGAAACATCTGCTGCTCTTGCTCCAAGAGGCAGGAGCAAAGAGGCTTCTAAGAAATTTGGAGAGCTGCAGAAGAGGCATGTGTTAAGTGAGCATGAAAACAAAGGCATGAGATGATTAACACTGGGAAGTGACAGTTCACCTCCCTTACTCTGTTCCTAAAGTCAGAGCTCATCCATGATTGCTGTGTATTCCCATTTGCTGATGCTTGGTATTATACATGTACAGAGAGGGAAAACTGTAAATATTTCTCATAGCTATTCCCTCCTCTGGGTACTGCAAAAACTTCCAGGGAAGCTAGAAAGCTCATGCTCCAAATCTCAGATGAACACATACAGAAATGGACATATAACAAAGCTAATTAGTGCAAGTCAAGATGATACTATTTTCATTCTTCTGGTAAATATTGATGGAGAGAGTTGATTTTTTTTTTTTTAGGGAAATGTAAGAGAAGTCCTAAAAATGACATTAAGTATTGATATCAATGTAAAAGGTGTCTTATTTACAGAACAGTCTTGAATAAGTCCTTTGGAAGCATTCCAAACTGTTAAATAATTATGTATTTAGGACACATTGCATTTAGTAAAAACATCTACAAATAAACATGGAAAAATTACAACTAAATGCCATTATCTCAGATGGCAGCCTTGGTACAAATAACCCTCTGAATTACATAGCTAAGCTGTGAACATAAGCCACAGTGACCCTCTTCACGTCTCACTGTTATGACACTGACCAAATGTCTCTCAAAAATGAAGCCCAACATTGACCAAAGGTCACTTAAAAACAAACCCCAATGCCACATGTTCACATACTTGGCCCACACACCTGCCAGACACTCAGCACCTACTCATCTTCTTTTCTCAGCCTCAAGGGCTGCTTGTGCTGCCTGATGACGGCAAAGGGCCCAGGAGAGCTTGAGGCCCTGGTGCCCGCCCTACTGCTCGGCTGCATGCAGATACCCTGCTGCAAGCAGGACTCGGACCAGCCTTTGGACTCAACTCTAAAATAAAGTTACCTGAATTGTGGAGGTAGATGCAGCTGAGTTGTGGCAGGGGAGCCTGAGGATTGTGGAAGTGTGTGGAGGTCTGTGGGTCCTCTGCTTGGTATGAGCGGCCATGTGAGGCCGGGGCTCAAGCTTTCGGCATGGCAAGAGCCATAGAGACCACTCTAACCACAGCAGGCAGACAAAGCTTATATGGGTGGAGAACTGAGAAAAAACCATTTTTCTCAGGCAATAAATAAAGCCAACATGCAAAAACAGGACCAAGCCCCTCTCTCAAGCTTAGTTTCCACTCCAGGTCCTAAAACCTAGTCCCCCTGTATTTGAAATGAAAGGACAGGATTCAGCCAAGACACCACTCAGGCCACTCAGGCAGCAGTCCACAGTTCAATCTTCAGTTTTTCTGTATCATAAGTTGACTGCAATGGTGCATACTGCCAGATACAAATTGTATTAGTACTCACGCAGCACTCAAATTTTGCCTTCTGGACCTTTTCCTTACTTTATCACATCTTGGTAGATCATGTGCAGCCTCCCTGAATGGTTGCATTCACACCTGTCTGAAACCTGGATCGCAGGAGACACAAATTACAACAGTTCTTATGTGCCTCCACAGCCTCCTGCAGCCCTGTTCCATGTCACTTTTCTAACCCACCTGTTCCTACCTCTTTCTCATCATCCTCACTTCCTTATCATATTCGCAAGTCTCCCTATCAGCCTATAAACTGTACCACAGGAGCACTGCTTGTTCACTGTCTGGTACTAGCAAGCTGTTTATTACCTGCTTTTCTTACTTAATCCCTAATGCTGCTCTTGAAAAATGTGGCAAAGTTCTTCCATACAGCCCTGTATCTGCTCCAACCACACTTAAGGATTCAGTGTTTCTTTATGTAAGTCTGTAGCCGAGGTCCTAACAGGGATCCAAGTCTTACATAGTGAGGGATACAGCTGTGCCAGATTAACTTGTGCTCAACAACTTCAAATCAGGCAAAGTGTGCACCCAGAAACAGCCAGAGCTCAGAGAAGCAGAAGGGCTGGTGGAAGGTCCCAGAGCAGGTCACAACCAAGCTACGATATGGCTTCTTCCCTTTCAGGAACCATTATTTTCACCACTAGATCTTCCAGCATTACCATTTGTAGTATGAGACTCCAGTACTAGAGAAAAGAAAATCCCATAGCAAGCAGAAACAATACAATTATTTTGTATTCGGCTACCTTCCCTATGCACTGATAAAGACTCATGCAGTGACCTCGACAGAGAGGATAGAAATCCTCTGTAGAAATCCTGAATATAGATCAGGCCCATAAGAAACACCATCATAGTGTCTCCACCATGGAGATGCACATGCACATGCACAGAATCCCACTAATTTTTCTTGCAAGTCTCTACTTGTTCTACCACGTCATTTCTTAACACAGCAGCAATGGTGGCTTGCAGCATAATGGACCAGACCACTATTATCCTGTTTGTCCATCAAATCAAACCTGGAGGGGAAAAAAAAATCCAGTTAGGAAGCATCTGTGATGAAGTAGCCATTTGTGGGATCTGTGCATAAATTAAGAAAAAAAAAAATCTGTGAATATGTTGCATAGGGGAGTAAGTTCTACAGAAACAGAAGGGAGAACTTAAGAACGTGGGTGGGTGGTAGCCCAGCATATGTGAACATCAGGGACTCCTTTGGATAACACAAGATTTCAGTAATATTTTGTCCATGCCTGGAACTGAGCTCAACCATCTCTCTGATCTTTCCTTGACAGGGGCTAAGAGCTCATTACTTAAAAGACCTTTCTGGAGAAACAGTTGTGGAATTATGTGATACTACTTATCAATTAATCATTGATGCTTCAAAATTACTTGCTACTGCGACCTAGCAGCCTAAAATCCTTACAAAAATACTATTCTTCAAGTAGTTTTGTAGAAAACACCAATATGTTTTCAGTTATACAGAGATGTAAATCTGGTTGTATCCGTAGGCATGCCACTAGCAGGCCCAAGACTTGAGCTTTCAGTGGGAACATGAAAGCTGTGCACAAAAAAAGAAATACTTTGTTTTGCCTTGGAATCTTTTCCTGGTGATATCTATCTCATTTTGAGCTCAAAGTGATTGGGCTTTTTGACTAACAGAAAGCGTAGCAGGGGAGGGAAGGTTATTTCCATGCAGATAATCTTCAGAGCACTCTTCTGTCAACTCAGCAATGATAAGGCTTGAGAATGTGAACCAGCTTGTCTGGACGGACAGTATCAAGATGTGAAAGTGAGCTCTAGAGTTTCAGGTTTGAGTCAGATGTGGCCTTTCTTCTTTTCTCTTTTCTTTTCTTTCTTCTTTTTTTCTTTTTACTTTTCTCTTAAGATTAAAGAAGGAAACATATGTAAAACCCCCTGTATAAAATGTTTCCTTTTGATACCATCTTTCAGAAACTAGAGCACAGAACAATCTGATGCAAACCACCAGTATTTCCACTGGTGTGGAAGCTGGGTACAATTCCTGCCTAGCAGAAATGCAAGAAGTGTTCACAGCGATCACAGAAGAAATGTGATTATTTTGCAGACTTTGTTTTAGGTTTTCCTAAATTTCAAAATATGCAAACCTTACACTCTCCTTGTATGGGCAATTTTAGGTTCCAATGACCAACAAACTATAGGATTTACTATTCATAGTTTGTAGCTACGTATGTTTGTCAGAGATAGTGGAGACTTACGACTGAAGTGAAGGATAGGTTTTCACTGGCAGGAACATTTCAGGCTTCTGGGCAAAAATGAGGAATTTCCAAATAATAGATTACCTCTATACACACAAACACACACACGCACACAGAGAAATATGTATGTAAGCCTTATATGCAATGCAGTACATCATATATTTGTACCTAAAAATAAATTATGCACACATTTTACAGTTACTTTCCAAGCATAAAAGCCGAGACACCATGCAAAAAAAAAAAAGACATACAGCAGAGCTCCAAGCAAAGGGACAACTTGAATCTTGGATTGCTTCAAAACCTCAAAATTACACTCAAGAGCTTTTTACTCTTGAGAAGGCTCCCACAGACTGCTGCTTCACTGGCAAGAAGAGATGAAGTCACAGGTTCTCGTGATAAATTAGTGATTCCCATTTAGAGCAATGCTTGAGACTACATAAAGCACCTATATATCCAAGATTCCAGCAAACATCCTACAGATACAGGTTATAGGAAAGATGTACAAGAATCCACTGAAGCAGTAACACATGGCAATTCTGGAGCACTACATGCAGGTGGTCTTTTTATAGAAAATATCATCTGCCAGATAAGATCTGAGTCAGCTACGTCAGCTTCTTCTGCCTGTTCTACAGTGCATGCTTCACACTTCTGGTGGTAATGGTGGTGGTAAAAAGCTGGAGGAAAGACAGCCACCTGCTCATTAGTTCTTTGCTTAAAGGAACTGAGACACTTGCAGATGACTATTAGCTCCATTCCCTCATTCGTCAACACCCAGAACAACTTGTTAGAGAACATATCAGAGCTTTCCTGAAGCCATTGGGAAGGCTTATCTCATTGATCCCAGCGCCTCAAAATTCTTCAAACCAAGGCCTGTTGATTCTTTCAGATAAACTGAAAAGAAGAGCTCTGTGGAGCCAAGAGGAAAATCTGAATCTTCAAGCCAGAAATCGTACTCCTCACAAGCATTTCAGTGATTGCATCGTACTGTCCCTTGGCTTGGTAAGCAGCAATTATTAAAATCTCGTTCTCCACAAAGACTGGTAGTAGTTTGTAATTTGCAAGGATCGAACCATTAGTTCATTCAGGAATCAGCCCAAGAATACTTACATTATAGCACGTGTATGTGCAGGCCTTGTACATGGTTAAAATAAGTCTCCTGACTTGAAATCGACAACACGGGCTGCTCCCACGCTCTCTTGCAGAACCAGTTTTAAGGTCTTAACTAGTGATTACATCAGACTGCCAAGAGATACAAACCATTCAAGGATCTAAAGGTTTCTACCATACCAAGAAACTATACAAGCCAGGAAGCCTGACATGAAAACAAATAAACGAAAGTAACCAGTAAGAAGCAAGAGGCACATGAAGAACTGAATCACAAGATAAACTTGGCAAGCCTTCTACAGAGTGCATAATTTTGTCTTGGTGTGCTATCAGTTGCTAGAGTGACCATGAAAGCAAGCCATGAGGTAGGAACAATCCTAGATATTCCAAAGACCTTACACTTGGGCTTGTGAATCATCTGCCCTGGAGCTCAGCAGAGACCTTTCAAAAATCACTGTTACACAATATGTGAACACAGGCAGCAGTGTTCTTCGATAACACAAACACTCTGTCTGGGAGCCGTTAGGCAGATGGCCCTTAGGCTGCATGCTTCCATCAGACTTCCTTCTACACATTTCCAGAGTTACTTTTTTTCCAAAACTTCTGAAGCTTCTTAACAACAAAATGTCCATTTAAACATGTGCCACCTCAATATTAATTAACCACCTCATGTACTGAGCACTAAAGTTCTGAGAAATAAAGCAACCTCATGTTCAGCAATGAGGCATCAAAACCTTCATCCACACATGCACATCATTGAAAGTGTCATTTCGTCGAACTTTTGAAAAAGCAGTTTCATTAAGACAGCCCTCTTGTCTCTCTCTTAAAACAATGTAGTAACATAACTGCTAGAGAGATGAGAAGCAGAACCCAGGTGTTAGAAATGAAGTAACTTACCATTGCTCTGAGAATTAAAACAGCCTTTGGAAACCAAGCGCATTCACCTGTCTAGAGGAACTGGATTCAGAGTATATTAAAACATAGACAACATCTGGGGGACTCACAAGCCTAAGCAGAACTGTCTTCTCTCATCTGTTGCTCTTGTGACTTCCCAACCATTTTCACTCTCTTATTAAATAGAGGATTGAGCTAATGGTGAATTAACTCCCATTTCTCTGTACCTGTCAATTCTTGTTGCTCTGAATCTCAAGATTTGCATTGAATTTTTTTTTCCTCCCTTAACTGCAAATGTGGAAAATTTTCTCTTCATGACTTTTTCCAGTTGCCTCTTTCCAAGGCTGAACTCTACCTGGCCATTTGATACTCCAAGACTTGAGACTTCACAAATGAAAGCTTTTAACTTCCGTTATAGCATCATATACAACCACCACTCTCTTAAATATCACGGTTCTCACTGGTGTTTACTCATCTAAAACATAGCTTTTAGCCACAGTTCCCTATCAAGACAGTATTGTGTGTATGTAAGTGTCAGGAGACTTAAATGCAACCTTATTTTCATATTCTATAGGATAGGGCTTATGTTTCCTTCATGCCCTGCTCAGCATAAGGTCTAAAAAGTTGCCACTACAACAACATAGTATATATCACGTGCATGTCTGTGCATATACAGATTGGAGCCTGTCACGAGAGCAAGGAGCTGATCCTTGCCTGCGAGGGAGGAAACACCATTTCCACTTCCCACCACCTAGCGCAAAATAATACATCATCTCAGGCTATCAAGAGGTATCATGAAATTAGACCTTGTCAGTCAACAAGAAGTACAGTAAACGTAAGTCAAAAGAAAAAAAAAAATAGTGTTTTATTAACTACCACACTGTTATAATACACTTTAAACGTACAATAAGGTAGCCTTTAAACTTGAGGTGGTTTTAAGAATAACAACTGAAGAGATTTCCAAATGTTTGTAAATAGGTGAACTGCAGTAATTATTGTTGTACATTTTTTGAAAATGGTATAGCACTTACAGACTGGCTATATAACTTCATTTTGTACATTTTTTTTCTATAATTGAAAATATAAACAGTAATTAAAAAATAAAAAGAAAATTCAGCATAATAAAAAACATATATGTTTATCAGTTAAATGTACTGGATACATACAATTTTTAAGGGAAGAAGCAAAAAAGGAAAGATGGCTGATATTTAAATGCAGATTGACTAACCAAAAACTAAACAACAAACAAAAACCTCGTAAAACCCTAGTTCACTATGACTATATCCTTATGTTCGGGAGTACTGTCAAGATGGAAGTGATTTTCCTGTTGTATTTGCATATGTTATATTTTACTGGTAATTTACATGATGGCTTTTAAGGCCCTGGGAGACAGATGTTTTTTGGAAAAAGATTTGATAAAAATAACTGCTGAGACGCAATACACCTTATTTTTGGTCCTCCAATGTTCAAAAGAAGGGATATACTTCACTATAACATTTGCCTTACCACCCAAATGCCTCAACCTATACATATTTTTTTTTTTTTAACATTTTAAGCTTTTTAAACATTGGTTATATTGCCCACCTTGGTTATTGAAAGAATATTAACAAGACATCATTTTGGCAAATTAAATCTTAAACATGGCTTTTCAATAGGATTTAAAAGGTGACTATCCCTAGAGCTCCATGTTAAAATGTAGTTTTCAAAATCTTACAAGAGTAATGCTTAAAATATTGTACATAGTTAACCTAATTAAAATAATTAGCTTCAAAATGACAAGTTGATGAGCTAAGTAAAGCCTACACTATGTAACATTTGCTTGGAAACTTGATTTGTCAGTTATGCATAATAAAAATTCCAGTCATCAAGAAAATTACAAAATTTCTTTTATCATAACATGATTTCTTTTCACCCATCAACTTCTTTTTATCTTACAATAGATAAATACCAACATGTTCTCATATTTGTACACTAAACCACACAGGATTGATGCATTTGGTTAGACTACCATTTCCATCGTTAAATTCTTTTTTTGTTTTTTTTTTTAATATAACTTGGTAAAATTTCATCTCTTCTAGATTCCAAAAGTACCTACAAAACCCATGCAATTTTACCATTTTAATATACTATGGAATATCATACAAAGTAAGGCATTTCAGTGTCATGTATAACCAAGTTACTGTCAATCCAAAAATTTTTGCACATCAATAAAAAGATATCTAAGAACTTAGGAACAATATTCTTCTCACTACTGTATAAAAATAACCACAATTAATAGGTATCTTGTGTAATATTTACTCCATTGTCTCGTTTCCCGAAACTGTGACAAGCTGTAAAGGTATTTCAGTGTTGGTAAGAATATCCTGATTGCTGGTGCCAGATGTATTAACAGTTCCTATTCCTGAAACAGAACCTTGTTGAATATTTGCAAGGATAAGTGTTGTTCCTCCTGCAGTAATCAAAGTATCATCAGGTGTTGCTTCTACTGATGCCAGCACTGTACTGCTAGAGTGAATACCTTTTTTATTCTGATGTGTTTTAATGTGTTTGGCAAGGTGGTCACTTCTCATAAAGCGTTTTGAACATTCTGGACAGACAAATTTCTTCTCACCTGTCACAGAAGATAAGAAAAAAGAATGTTTTCAAGAACATGAAAAATATCACATGTACACCAAAACCCAGGATAACTTACTGCCTTTAAGAATCAGAACTCTAACAACATCTCTCCCGAGGAATAAAGTGATTCAAAGAGATGAACTAGTATGTTAAATCTATAGACACCCATGCAAATCCTGTAAAAGAACTGGTGTTTTTTTCTGCATCTCACCGAGTTTACGGCTATCTTTCAGGCAAGCTAAAGAATAATGTCATCTCATATCCTCAGGCTGCTCAGTTTCACTTGCAATTATTACCAACAAATAACTTTTAAGAGGAGAACAAAACCTGCAAAATGATGGACAGGGAAGACCACATGAGCTCCTGCAGAATCACACTTGAGGCTGACAGACAAGATCATAGGGTAATCCAGGTTTGAAAGGCCTGTGGAGGTCTCTAGTCTGATCTCAGGGTCAGCTATGAGGTCAGACCTAGTTGCTTAGGAATTTATCTAGTTTGGTCTTGAAAACTTTAAAGGATGGAGACTGCAGAGTCTCTCTGGGCATCCTGTTCCAGTGTCTGGCTGTCCTCCGAATGAAAATGTTCTTATTTATGTCTGGTCTGAACCTCTCTCCTTTCAACTTATGTTTATTGTTTCTCATCCTCTCACCACCATGGGAAGGCTGTCTTTATCTTCTTAATGGTGGCCTTACAGGTACTAGGAGATCATTATTAAGCTCCTCCCAGCCCTTACTGTTCTCTTTGTGTAGCCAAATAAACCCTGTTCCTGCAGCCTCTCCTCATAAGCAAACGCTCCAGCTTGGTCAGCCTTCAGCGAACTCAATCCTGTTGATCAATGTCTGTCTTATATTGGGGGCTGAAGACCAGATGCAGTACTCTAGATGCAGTCTAACCAGCTCTGAGAGGTAGACAACAATCACTTCCTTAGAACTAGTGTGTCTGCTGTCGATAAATCTTGTTTATGGCTCTTGTTCATGTTCTGCTTGTCTATCAAGACTCCCAGGTACTTTTCAGTAGAGTTGCTTCCCCAACTAGTCAGTGCTTAGCTTGTGTTCCTGCAGGGACTAATTCCATTCTAGTTGAAGTACTTTGCTTCTCTCCTTGCTGAATTTGATACGGTTCTCGGCAGCCCATTCCTGCAGCCCAAGTCCCTCTGAACAGCAGCCATGCCCTCAAACACATTGACTGGCCATCCCAGTTTGGTGTCAGCTGCAAACCTAGGAAGAATGGATGACTTTGTTGTGTCCTCTAGGTCAGTGATAAAGATGTTAGAACAGGTCAAAGGACAGTTCCCTGCAGTTCTCTACTTTTTAATGGGATGCAGGTGTACTAGGAGCCATTGACCATACCCTCTGAGCTGGATCATTCAAACTGCCTCTTTGTTTTTTTAAAATCTATCTGGCTGTTCAGACTGACTCTAACATCCCAGCTTGGGTTCAAGCCTCCAACACGTGTAACAAATGCTCATCACTACGTACAAAACATTAAATATTTTTCATAGACATTACAGTTTTCTAAGCAACGTAATGCTAATAGGCACATAAACTATTTATCTACTGCCATGGGTTTTTCAAATTGTCTCATTTAAAAAGGTAGGCATTCTGAGAATGTAATTATGCATTCAGTTTGTAGAAAAATAAGTTACATAGACTATACAGTTGGAACAAACTGCTCCTTGAAAAAGTGGAAGATCTAGACTAACATCTTTTCTTTATATTAGACAAAAAGGAGAAATGTGAACTTGCAGCCCTAATGGGTGGTCTAAGCACGAAACTAGAAGATGTAGAATGATGCATCATCACATGCTCTTCCTTGATTTTGTGAATGACTTCTGATCTCTTGAGCATTTTTTCTTTTTTCTTTTGAGAGATAGAAATTATTGATGTTTTAAGCTGGAACTACAGTTCTAATCCAGTTCAAAGTAATGATTAGCACTGTTGAATACTTGAATCAGGTATTCTATTTAAGCTATATTAAAAATTATCTTAAACCTCAGTCCTGAAGCAAAAGTAGCTGGTTTTCCTCCTCAGACTTACCAAAGAAACCAAAATGTATACGTAGCTCTAAATATTACCTGATCTTCGAAAAGTCACACTACATTAAAATCAATCCAATACAAAGAACTGCTCTCCTCTTAAAAGTTATTTATCCTAGCCCCCTCCATATCACATCTCTAGTTAAAGGCACTAGAATTAAAGGCCGAAAACCTGTGTGTGTTCTTCTGTGTCGCTGAAGCTCATCGCTGCGAGTGAACCTTTTGCCACAGAACATCCAAGTACAGACGAACGGGCGTTCTCCAGAATGCCAGCGGAGATGAGCTCTCAAATGTGAAGTTTTCCCATATACTTTGCCACACCCTGGTATGTGACAAATGTGTTGCTTCTTTTTCCCCAAGTTGGAGCCTCTGTTAAAAAAAAACAAAAACAACAAACACAAGAGTTATTAATTCCAATACATTCCTCTTAAATACTGATAATTCATACAGTGAGGTTATGTATACCAACAGATCTGCAAACAAACCTGAGCGGTACCCATTTTTGATTCTAACACAGAGTCCAGTACACTCTGGACTAGATTTAAAGCTAGAACTAAATTCTTATTATCTTCATTCTACAACAAACTATAAATGTAACAGGCATGTGAAATTTAAACAACAGAAGTGTAATCTTCTATCTAGCAAGTGTACATGTGTATGAAGTGGGAAGTATGGAAATGCAGTCATTACAGCAGTTTGTACTACTTTGAGGCTGAAGCACCCATATTTTAGTTTTCTCACAGCTTCAGTTTTTACCACACCAAAGACACTTTTGGCAAAGAAAAATACAAACGATTGCAATTGCCGAGACAGAAACCAGAGATTTTGGCAAACGGGAAGAGAACAGATGGCACTTTTGGCATCTTGGGAAAACCTGAGAAGCAGTCTGGGTTTGGAAGACAAGCATACTAACCTGAATACTTCCATTAGAAGGAGTGACAGTGAAATAGCTGATTTTACTGACATGTAAATTAATTTCTTGGTAGTTCAGGAAAAAAAATTCTATCACAATGAACAGATAATTCCCAGATTGTATAATGCAGACTGCTGAGCGTGATGCCCATTTTAAGATGCTACCTCACTGAAACAGCAGATGACTGATTCAAGGGAAGCACCCAACACAGAACCTAACTTTTTTTTTTTTTCACTTTTTAAAAATTTTTAAACAAAAAAAAAAAAGTCATCAGAGAGATCAAAGCCTCTGAAGACCCAGAGAAAGTGATCAGTCTGGATAATGCAAGGCACCATGATTTATTTTAGCCAATTTAAGTGTTTGCTACTGCTGAAAGGATCCCCGCAGGGAACAGACCTGGCTGACAATGCAACTATATGAATGATAAATGCTGGTACAAGGGAGGAGACTGGAAAACGAAACAAAGCACCAGGCCACCTTATTCTTCAGCAACCTTAACTTAGAACAGCTTAAGTTCTAATACTAATTATTCGTCATGACAACATAGATTTTACTTCAGAACGAATTCAGTAGCCATAGAAGTAGACAATCCATCAGGTTTTTGACTCTGCTGCAGTAGCAGTAGATTCACATGAGCCTGTGGATAGGGTGACAGAAGAGATTCTGCTTACCTGTCCAACTTTATTCATTTTATTACCACGATAAAAATGCAAAATTAACTGTAATGTCGGGCTTTTAAGTCTGTACAATGCCACCTACACAAAATGTCTTTAGATTGGCCTCTTTCTTTCCTAGTTTCTCAGCCTCTGCAGACAGCTAGGCCATCACACAAAACTCACTGTACCTGTAAAAGTTTCAGTGCCATTCATCAGCCAGCCCAAAATGGCCAGCTCCACAAACTCCAAGGAACATTTTCTGTATTCTTCCTTTTGCTTTACTCCAACCTGTTACACAGTTATCAGGTTTACATGCACTTTAATCTAATGAGTCAGTTCTAAACAGTTCCTTTTCAGATTCTCTTGTTTGGTGGCTCAAGGCACCTAGCAATTGTGGTGCAAGGCAAAGGAACGTCTATGACTCTTCTCCTTATACAGTCTTGGTAACAAAGAATTCTCCACAGAGTCACACTATCCTGAACTATCTGCCAACTCCATGTAATCCTAAGAAGTGCTCAGCCTGTGCTTATTGTAACAGAATGTATTTCTGCATTTGAAAATATATTTCTGTGTACAGATTTTTTTTTGTTTGGTATATCATCCTCACACCTTCTCTAAATATAACATAGTCTTCCCCTCCACAGTAATCAGTACAAATATTTAGTAACTTTGCGTGGTACAGTACATGAATGTGACACAAATGACATGGAATCATATCAAAATTCCCTCAGAATAATATTAAGATTCCTAAGTCAATCATTAGAAGTTGCTTAATTACACCTATACTGAAGGAAACTAAGGTTCAAGTCACAGTCAGCCTACGGTGTGTAGGTGGCATAGCGTAGGTAACTCTAAACACCTCACTGACCTGGCGACAGAATTCCTTAGCAGATTCCAAAGTTAAAAGCAAGAGGAAAGTTAGGGATTCACAGAGTGACATCTGTGAGACTGCTGTGAATGAGTAACTAACTATATTCATTCTACATAGCTTGGTATAGACATCTGCATGTTTGCTTCATGTGTGCTTTAAAGTGACTGGATGTGAGCCAAATTCTGTCTGGATGCTTTGCAGCTGTGACAATCTGGCACTATGCCCTAACACATCATGCTAAGAGGTCTTTCTTGCTGCACTGGCTAGTAACCATTATCACTGAATAAAAGGATATGACTCAGACTTACTCCTTCATTGGGTCCTTAAAATTAATATTTAATATTTTTTGTAGCATGTTTTACCTTATAAAGATTGGAAACTGTGCAGAACATAATGGTTTCAGCAGGAAACCTCCTTCATCCACTGATAAACTGGACTTGCAGTCCAGCAGTACTTCCAGGAGGAATATCAAGTATTTCAAGGGGAAAAATTTATACTTACTAGTTATGTTAAAGATGTGTATTTTAGCTACGTACCTAAAGTTGTACTCAGAATCACTGCTCCTTTATAGATCTAGACAATAGTAGTTACATTTCAATGTAATTCCAGATGTAATTGAGAAGAGGGTGAAATCTCAGATGTAACCGAGAGGAGAGTGAACTTTCCACCTAACTTCAGACATCCTAACTAGAAGCCTAATACAGTCTGCTTGGGATAAGCACCATCCTTTGAGGTACATATCTATCACACTTTCCTCTCAGTTTGCTTGTCCCCCCCCATTTCCTATGTAAGTTCGAACCTATAAGGTTTTAATGTATGTATCTAACACATTATTCTCTTTCTTTTCTACCTTCCTCCCTGCTAAGTAAGGTAAAGATAATAATAGCTTCCTGCTTCATAGGATCAGTACAAATACAAATCCTTCGAAGACTGTAACATAGTCTAATTCTATATCAAGAATCAAAAACGACAATGAAAGCCAACAACAAACACCAGAAAGAACCTCTCAACTTCCCTTTGTATCCAGAAAACAGAATAAGACTACACAAATGTTGAAATTATGATGAAGTGTGCATATGTGAAGCCATCTATCATCTTTCGCTCCCCTGCTCATTACACAGGAGGGATAGTATTAATTGAGTAAAATGTCATTTGACTTTTCCATACTGATTTAATGTGCTTTTCCTGTTTTACCAGCTTAAGTACTATCTTAAATACAGAACTATTCCTTTCTGCAGGGTCTTTTTTCTTCATCATGGGCACTCAGAACACTCACTTTAAACAATTCACAAACATTAATGAATTTATCACCTTGCAACATGCCTGTGTAATGAACTTGAACTGGCACAATCATTTCATACATCCAAATATGGGATAGAGATTAAGGCCAAAATTATCAAACATTCATCAGCTTGAGGTGTTGAGTTCAGTACAAAAGCATATTTTTTGAGAGTACTGTAGATGTTCACAATTCAGCTCAATCAACTTTACAGGAATTAACTCAGTATTTTTGCAGTGGAAACGGTGGATAGCAAAACTTCAGACTGTTGCTGCAGTCTATCTCTATTCCCCAAATGTCTTTCAATTTCAACAGTAAATGAAACAGGTCAGTCATTACACAGCCCTGATTCACTCCCCGTACATCAACCATCCCATCCACTGAATGGCACTGAGCTCAGTATGCAGTCATGTAATTAGAAACCAAATGATAATGCCTATGCCCAAGGGACTAAATGAAAAGTTGCCCAGGTTATCTTAATTTCAGCATTTGTCAACTTCCAAGTTTTTCATTTTACAACCTTAACATCATTTTAAGAATTGTGGATGCTATCTGAAGAAATCTACAAAAGCAAATGTCCTATTATTTGAAATTCCACATGTCATCAGTAAAGCTGAAAGACAAATCGAAATTCAGAACCATAGCATTAGACATAAACAAGTAACTGTAGCAGCTGTGGAGCATGATCAATGTGTATCACAGGGGGAAGGAAAATATTCTTCCAAGTAAGCTCATTCCTTTTTGCTAGCCTCTGAAGGAATTCTACATTCTGGTGCGAAAGTTGCTCTAGCAACTGTAGGCACTTTTACTCTTTTTCTGTTTCCCCACCATTCTGTCTTTCATTATTCTGTTTCTATTCCAGTTGTAATTCTTCTCACATCCTGACTTGCTGTCCTACTTTTCCTACTTACTTGGTACTGCTTTGTCCAGTTCTTCCTTTACAGTGGATTTCAGATTCCCACCTATCTAAACTCTGTCCTAGCTCTTATCTCCTTCCCAAACTCCCATATCTGAGTTTCACTAAGACTAAATCCTTCTTCAGACTTCATCAAAAGCATCTCTCAAAAAGATTCTCTCTTGGGCTTCAACTTTAAATTCTGGTGTTACAGCAACTCCACTTAGGAGGAAGAGGATTTCAAAGTAAAGATATCTCTCAATTAAAGACATCATAGTTTAGAGCACAAGGAAGATGGAACATGCGAAATCTCTATGTTTCCTAAGAGTATGGACAGTGCAATCACATTTTAATAGATTTCTCCCAGACTGAAGCTCAATTTAACCTCAACCCAGGGTGTACTTTGGGTAGATCTCCACAGTAGAACCAAGGTTCACCAAGAACTTTGAAACGGCTGTGCTAAGTTTCAGTGAACTATAGAAGAATTTAACAAGAGGAAGTCCATGGAGAAAAATGCTGTATAACCTTAACTGCAGATAGTATCACTTGCTTCAGTTATGATGTTAATGTATGAAAGTGGTTTTGTTTTTTACACTTAATATGTGCTTGGCATGGCTGCCAAAGATTTGTGTGCTTGCAAAGAAGGTATCTTAGAACATATAGCAAAAAACGCACAAGAGACTTGACAATGGACCTATACAGTCAGTACTAATAGAACTCTTAGAGTCATAGCACACTGAGAGGTTCTCTACAGAGTTACACTATAGTTCTCACACAAATAGAGAAGAAACTATTAGCAAAATGAACAAATTTTAGTATACTGGAAAGAAGTCTTTGCACAATTATATCAAGCATAAACACACCTAAACATTTTCACTTGTAAAAGGCAGCCTGTTACCCCCTTTTCATCTCTTACATCTATAATCAAGATGTTTAAAATTAAGTGTTTGGAAAGAGAATAAAACCTTTATAAAAACAAAAACCTGAAGAATACTTTCATGAGATGTAGAATAATAAAACACAGGCTCCCATCCAGCGCTAAAGTTTTATTTGAATTGCAACTTACCATCCTTTTGTTAGCCAAATCTTCACTAACTTTAACTGAAAACTATCAGTCAATTTAAAATTTGGTATTTAAAGTTATTACACAACTCTTGTTCTTCTTAGGAAGTCAGTGAATAAGAAAACCAGGGTAACTGTATTTTTACAACACTCCAAAGCAATCAAACTGTAGAAAAAAATATGCTCAATCAGTGAGGAAATGCAGGAACAGAGGGTTTAATCAAGTCCTTGACACATGATAGGAAGCCAATCACGGAAGCCAATATGTGCATATTCCAAAATATTTCATTTTCATATTATTTAGGGCAATGTTCTATCCCACTCACTTGTACTAGGTGGCATCTAACTCCAATTAATCTCAACGGAGTAACACAGAGAGGATGGAATAATCTGTGTGTACATCTCCAAAACCAGAAATAAAGGTGTCAGTCCTTTATTGCATAAGCTCTTTTCCATAGCCCCTAGTTTCCTTTCACTGCAGACACCTACTGTTAACTAAGACTCCTTTTTCCCCCACCCATTATTTGTTTTCACCATTACATCCATTATCTGACATACCTTCCACCACCTTCTTTGCAGTTGGGACATGTGCAAGCTACTCGTCGCAGTCTTTTTCCCTCTTGATGTGGTTGGTCCCCTTCCTCATCTACCACCTGTACTCTCAAATGTGTTAGATCGTTGGTATTCAGTGTAGAATCACCACTGAGCTGCCACTCTTCTGGATCAGGTTCCTCTTCTTTAATCCTAATATCTGAGGAAAAGAACAAACACAGATCCATAAGTAGCCCATTAAATAGAGAGAAAGAAACCATAATGATCAAATCTTATTACTGTTGAGAGCACTACGTGAGTCAAAAGCCAACATCCTTTAGTGCATACTGACATCGCTTCTGTGCCCTCCTAACCTGTAACGTATTTAAAAAGTTTATCTTACTATACATTCCAAAGTTGAAACAAGCTATAACAAAGTATTAAAGTTTCAATCTGAACTCTTCTTGCTAGGGAATGCTGTCACCGGGAGGATTTTACTTCCTTAAAACTTGGGGAAAAACTGAGGAATGAGAGGCTGGACAGAGGTTGAAAAAAAGCTAAACGCATACATCAAATGATCCCAAGTAAGGCCACTTCTGCCACATGTCACACTACTTCAGAAATCCCATGGATTCATAAGTGGCTTTCTCAACAATTTTCAGAAGTTTTTAGTATGCACGTTGTATATGAAGTGATATAAGAAATCAACTTAATAAAAGGTTTTGACCAAAAAAAGACCAAGATATCTAAGGAAAAAAACAAAAAAAATCACGCCTTTGCTTCATTTTCCCCTTCTCATCTCAAATTTATGCCTTTTCTAATACATATAAAGAAGAAAACATTTAGGGAAGAATATTATTCAGCACTAGAGAGAGGTACGCAACACACAAGCCACTTCACCCTTTTGATGAGCTGGTAGTCAAAAACAGGTCTTTGCAGTTTCAGGGATGCAAAAAAGCATCCAAAAAATTTTAAGAAATTTACATTTTAAGAGAAACATTTTCCCTCTCGGTCACTATTCTGGATTCCCAGTGAAAGTCAGTTAAATCTGGATTTCAAAAAAAGACAGTTTCTAGATATCATGTTAGAAAGCTGGACCCCAGCCCCTTCTTTGGTTCAGTACAGTAGTTTACTTGGTATTTTTTGGTTCCTGAAAATGACTAGCCACTAGCACTGATAAGCCAACCATACTTCTTTTTTAAAGCTATGTATTTAAGAGACTGTTTCTTCTACAGAACAAACTCAGTTATCATTGTGGATTTTTATCCTTAACTCAAACCCCACTTAAACACTGAAACCTTAACTGAGCACTGTGGCTATTCTAAATTCTTTCTGGGAGTCACTGCATCAGCCATTGTCTCTTTAACAGTAACAAAGCTACATAAATTGCATGACAAAACATAAGAAAAGCTGTACTGGATCTTAAACAGCATTCTATCCCAGTGGAGATCAGTAAATAAACTAATGCTAAAACATGTAAAAAGTCACCTGATCTACCTTCTGAATTGTCTCCAGCACTCATCTGTTTAGAGACAAAGAACGTAGCTACATATAAAAACTTGCTTAGTGCTAATAAAGACTCAGTCCAGTCTTTCCCAAAAGCAGTTTGCCCATCTTTTAATTTGCACTTATATAACCATTTGCAAGATTGTGTTGTGAACTACATCACTGATTTAACTACACTTAAAGTAACTGTCTAGGAAAACACTGGGAAGAGGATTACAAGTCAGAAACATGGAAGGCTGGAATATTTACCTGGCTTGGTTGCAAAAGCTGGTGCCAGAAATTAAGTTTGCATGCATATGGCAGGCTCTGGGCTGTGTGAGTTGTCATGCTCACTCTTGCTAACTCTTTACATATGTGGTAACATCCAGCAGAGCTACAGTGCTTCCTGTGGCAAGCTTGTCCAGAGTCACCTGCACACTTGAGCTTCACTGTCACTATAAGCAGTTCACAATTTCCAACAGTAAGATAACAAGTAACTTTCATGTGAAGACCTAGAAAACCTCTGTTCTGATTTCTACTTTTCTGCCACCAAACTATCTTTCCTATCAAGTTATGTAATTTTCCAAAGTTTGCTTATGAAATCATTTTATTATCCATAATAATCTTTAAACAAATGTTTTATATAAAACTCATTTTACGTAAGCAAAGATTAAAACACTACACAATGTATAAAGAGTTCATGGAATTGTTCTTTCCAAGTGGATACTTATTAGGTACTCTAATACCTTCGCATACAGCAACTTTTGAAAATGGTGAAGTCTAATTGGTGCAACAGGGCACATAATAGGAATTTAAACATAGCGAAGTGGCAAGGCTGCCAGCACAGGTCAATTACAAGCCTCCAAGTAGTTCTTTAGGACTGGAGGTGTTATGCACCAATACTCAGAATTCATTTACCAACCAAATGTTCCACAAAAAGTACACTGCATAAATTATGCTTTTATTTGAAATAAGAATTAATGTTAATAAAACACTGTATCAAGAAGATAATTTCATTATGATCATACTAACACTAGACAGTGGCATATAATGAGTTTGTAAAGTCAGTAGCTGAATCCAGTTAGCACTGCACAGATGTATTTCAGAAGAGATATCAACATGTCCTAGGCAAAGATGAATGGATCAAATTAGGGTATGGATGAGAACTCAAACATTCCATATAATATCTGATCTCTGTTGCACTGACACCCCAAAGTCACACTGTACTAACAGAGATATATCTAATAATGGAAACATGTCCAGAATGTTCATTACTACATGCCAGTACCCAGGACTTTGTACCTTCCACTCATTCACAAACTTTCATCAGGACTTCCTTCCACTTTTTTCATCACTATCTCTCTCCTCCCAAGTCTCTCCCAATCACTACCATTACTGCAGTAGCACAAAGGCTCATAATAGTTCTATAATGGTGAAGGAATAAATGAGAAAAGTATTTGGACAAAAAAAAAAAAAAAGGAACATATCACTCAAGAGTTGAGGATACTGGAGAAAATACCAGTTTACAAGGACATACAATAGTTTATAGTATTATTTTTTAAAATGGAAAACTGAAATGAAGTCAAAGTAGTGCTGTGTGTGTAGTTTTGTGCTGTGTTTCCTGGTTATCTGGGTAAGGCAGAAAGCGTACCTATGGCTTTAGCTATTCCTCAGAAGAACCATCATCTACTGTAGGCACACAGAAAAATATAATGTAAACTGCCAATTCACAGACAGAACTATTTAATACTCAATTATGTAGATTAGACTTTAAATAAAACAAAAATATCAAAAGGTGAAGTGTTTATTTAGCCTCTCCAAGACGAAGTATAGTGGACAGTGGATTATATCACATCCTGTAGTGAATCTGATTGTCCTAACAAGGCCCTTTAGAACCAATGAGTCCCTCCCAAGCAGGTTTTACATTATTGCAAGAGATGAGGGCAAGTTCAAGCATTGTTTTTTGGGGGTACCATTATAATTCAGACAACAGTGACAAAATGAAGACACAAACCACAGAGAATTGCAAAAGATTGGTCTTCTGCAATACAATGGAACTGGAGACTATGCGAATTCATATAGATACTGATGACTCTCTTGGTGTTCCTCTGGAAATATTCCATTCCAGTTCAGTCTCCAATGAATGACAGAATATTACGTTTTACATATACTCTGAAAAATATGGGCCTAAAAAAATATACAGAATCCTTAAAGTCGTGACAAGCTGATGGCAAATCAATGACAAGCATTTAGTAAATGTGAGGCAATTAAACATTGGCTAAATGAAGGTTGCATTTTCTGTGCTACTGTTTTATTTCCATCTTTTCAAATGTCTGTATGCTTTACTTACGTTCAAGATCCAGTACAAGGAAATTCAGACAAAGATACTGTTCAAGCTATCTACAAATTCTGAAAACCATATATTCCACTCAAGCGCCTCTCTTTAACCAGTGAGTTATATTTGGTTTAGGTTTTGCTTTCCTCTGAAGAATGGAAATTGGAATCTTGGTGTATTAATTTGTTCCAAAGACAGTATTTCATCATCACAGAAGCCCAGAGCTGGCAACAATATGAAGCAAGTTTAAGTGTATTTGGCAAATAAAAACAATAACTAAGAGATTTGTTTAAAGCGCTTCAGAAAAGAATAACTAAACTGACAGGATGACACTATGCAGTTGTAAATGCAGTTTAAACTGCTCTTGAGTACATTTCAACTATAATCTAGTGTGGAAGGAATTGGGAATTACTACTGTCCACTGAGAGCGCCATTCACCTAGTTCACCATGTATCAGATGAATACATCAAATGAAGCTTCACATTCTACCTCGGTCTGTTTCAGCTAAGACCTTACAAAAAGGCTGTTTTCTTCATCTGTGAGTAAAGTTATTAGTTTACGCAACAGCTGCTTTTCCTAGATGCTGAAAGTCACCCTGCCTTTGACTCAGCTAAGCCTTACAAGTTCCCCATCTGAAAGCTGAAATGTGGTCTTTCAACTGAAAACAGATTTGCAGCAGCACTGCACATACTTTCACACCAGTTTCCTCACAGCATCACAAAGTGACTGTCTGCAGTCTCAAAGTCTTAAAATCAGCCATGCCTATTCGTTTATTTTTCCAAATAGATGTTTCCCTTCCCAGGCCTCCCAAAAAAGCAGATGTGAATTCCCATCTCCTTCCCATCTTCTCTTCATAATTTTGTTTTCAGTTTTCTCTACAGTGCAACCCACATTCCCTCCATATCTTGAATCACCTTACCTTAATCTCGGGACGTGAGGAAGCTTTAACAAAGAAGTTCAAATTTCTTAAGACACGGTCCTTGTTCATTTCCATCTAAACTAAACTTCCTAAGCTAAACAATCTAAATTAATCTCTCTCTGCTAGCTGGCTAGCACTACAAGTCTTTCAGAAAGGAAATTCAACATGGTTAATGATTTGCCTCCCAACTGATTTTAGGCATTTTTGTTACGTAAAATTACAAGGAAACAGACCACAGGATGTCCTCTTGAAATACCTGTGAACCTCAACTCAGAAGAAAGTTTGTAATCTAGTTTTTCAATAGCTCTATATTAGATCAGATCAGTTTCTGAGGAAAACGACTGCTGTGTCCAAGTCTAAGAGCAGAACCTCACAGCACTAAATATTTAAGCAGCACCAGCAAAATTATTAGAAAGAGACTTACAGATTTTTCTTTCAAACAATGCCACATACTGTATTTCCAAGTGATCCTATGCATTAACCTAAGCCAATTATTTAAAAATTTTAATCACGAAAGTACTTAAGCTAGTGCTGTCATAACACAAACTATGCATGAGAGAACAGTCACTTATCCAACTGCAGCTGAGATGTGTTGTCTACAGATTCTCAGTATTTTTTATTCTTACAGACAGTAATGCCTGCTACAGCATGCCCTTATTTTTTCATTTTTGCCCATACTTGAAAATACAAGAAAGGATAATTAGAAAGCAGGAAGAAAAGTTGATGATGCTTGATACAGAAGAAACAGAAATAGGTAAGGAAAGGAGGAGTACATGGAGAATTCTGTGACCAGCAGGGTTAAGTATTCCTACATAGAGAGTATTAGACTGCTGCTAGGGTCAAACAACAGAATTGTCAGCAGTAATTCAGGAAGGCAGAACTGTTCAATAAGTATTTCTGTTCTATATTTAGGTAAAAGCCAAATAATGGTCCTATCACTAGATGAGAATGAAAAAGCTTCCCACTGACAGTAAGTCAAGAAGACGTGAAGACAGGTACTGAAATAAACACTTAATAAATCAACAGATTAGGATCATTTTCACTCAATAATTTTAAGAGAAGGTTGAAGAGCTCTCTGTGGTTTTATGTTGTGAGCCTTTGACCACGTGAATGCTCCTGTGGGTCAGAAAAAAGCCAGCACTGTGGTAATACTGGAAAAGGGCAAACAAAGATTCAAAGAAGAAGGGAAAGAATTAATTCCACTTAAAATGAGATTATGGGAACTGTTAGATGAAAAAGTAATTATTTTTTTAATCAGTGATGACATCATTGGTATACTTCTGCACAGCAAGTGACTTATTAGGACACAGTAAAACATTAAGTACAAAACATACATGGAGTATATGGATTAAAAAATGGCAAAAAGTATAAACGCCAATTAAGAATTATCATTTCTGTATAATAACTAACGAGGACACATCACTGACACGTTCCCCTTTTGTCCTTAAAAGTTACTACCTTTTGAAAACAAAGTGTCTTCTACAAGCAGTGAGAGACAATCCATCTACAAACCAGACTTATCTTCAAGAAGGCAACTGCAACTAGGATCCTGGTGAGCATTCTTGGCATTATGAAAAGACTATTGTCATCCTTAGAAGAAACTTCAGATAGTTTTCATGAGCCAGATGGCACTGACAAGTTAGCTTGAGAGATCAGAACCAAAATACGTGATCCTGCCAGGAGGTTCAAAACGCAAGAAAACTGCATAGAACCTGAAACAATGGACCTAAAGTGCCAAGACTGCAAAAAGACAGAGTTTCCAGACCTCTTTTTAAGTTGAAGTTCCAGTTGTACTGGAAATAAAATCCCTTTTCGCTTCACAGATACTTGCCATACATCCCCACAGGCACAAGAGTTTTCCTTTTGCTTCAGCAGTGTCTTGTAAAAAGAGTATTTGAAAAATGAAAACAGAATGAGTAGCCGAAACTGTGTAATGTATTCTTTTGTGAACATCCTGAGAGTATCTGAGCCTAAGATAACTCAGGCTAACCTCCTTAACCTTGAGAACCCAAGTTGCATCACCAGACGCACAATATACATGACAAGAAAATTCACTTAATTTTAACATACATAAAATAAAGCTTCACCTCAACACCAAGTGCTGTAAAAAAAATGAACTAGAATCTGTGCTGTTTCAGAACTCAGAAGAGAAAAGCGTGTGAGGTACAGACACAGAGGAAGGATGTGATGATTCAAGTTTTTCAAGAATTGGAAGAAAAAATGCAATTCTATTCCACAGCAGTAGAAACTGCATTAAAAAAATAGTCAGACTAACTGAAGTTATACAATATGGTGTTACAAGCAAGACTGAGAAATGCATACCAGCATGACTGTCTAATTCTGCCACAATTTATTAATTTCCTTTGAAAATTATGAGAAAGTAAAGAATGTAATTTAAGCATGCTGAAAGCAAACTATTTACACAAGACTGGTACATAAATAGCTCTAATTCCTGCACTAACTGAAATTTGTCAGAGTTTCCAATTTAATTTTTCGTATTAAAAATAAAACAGTGGGGGAATTGTTCTTAATTATTTTGATTTTACAACATGCAAACTAAATGCCTTACATATAAATGGGATAACCCAAACCAGATGTTGTCAAATGAAAATATTTACTTAATGCCACTGCTTCAGTTTTCTTCATGCATTTCATATGGGTTTTTTTTAATAATCATATTCCCTTTCATAATAACACCATGCCTTTCTTTCAAAAGCTTAGTATAAAGAATGTCTTAGAAGGAAAAATACCTAACTGAATGTAAAATTAATAAAGTTTTAAAATGGAACTTAAAGAGAAAGTTGTGTAAATACTGAAAACCAGCCAAAACTTTTGATGAAGTTCTAGATGCCAGAAGAAAGCTTTAAGTAGCATTCTGCACTACTTCACCAGAAGGATTAAAGCACTGAAATAATCATCCCTGCAAGTAAAACTGAATATCTTTCACTTTCAATTTTGTTTGCTTGGGGGTTTAGACTGTTTTACAAAGAATCACAGCATTCTTTGCATTGGACAAGACCTTTAAGATGATCAAGTCCAATTTGTAAACCTGGGACTGCCCCGTTCACCACTAAACCACACCCAAGCACCACATCTCTAGGGGTGGTGACCCAATCATTTCCCTTGGCAGACTAGTCCAATGCTTAAGAACCGTTTCAGTGAAGAAAATTTGCCTAAGATTCAATCTAAACCTCCTCTGATGCAACTTGAGCCCATTTCCTCTTGCCATATTATTCACTACTTGGGAGAAGAGACCAACTTTCACCCTGCCACAACACCCCTTCAGGTAGTTGTAGAGAGTGATCATGTCTCCTCCAGGCTAAACAAACCTCAGTCCTTTCAGCCACTCCTCATCAGACTTGTTCTCCAAACCCTTCACCAGCTTCGTTGCTCTTCTTTGGACACACTCCAGCACCTCAATCTTCTTCTTGTAGCAAACAGCCGAGAACTGAACACAATATTCAATGTGCAGTCTCACCAGCACCAAGTCCAGGAGGACAATCACTTCCATGGTCCCGCTGGCCACACTATTTCCAATACAAGCCAGAGTGCCATTGGCCTTCTTGGTCATCTGGGCGTATGGATGGTTCACATTCAGGTGGCTGCTGACCAGCATCCCCAGGTCCAGTTCTGTCAGGCAGCTTTCCAGACACTCTGTCCCAAGCCAGTAACATTGCATGGGGTTGTTGTGGCCCAAGAGCAGGGCCCAGCACTTGGTCTTTTTGAACTTCATACAGTTGACCCATCGCTCCACCCTGTCCAGGTCCCTCTGAAGAGCTTTCCTGCCCTCAAGCAGATCTACGCTCCTACCCAACTTGGTATCATCTGCAAACTTAATGAGGGTGCAAAGATGTGATTTATTACATTTGTGATAGTGTCTCAGCTAACTTACTATTAGATTTTGATTAACACTGCTAAGTCTCCTTTGTCTGAATGGTGGCTTTAGGGAAAAAAAACCAGTAACTTAAAAATTCTATCAAATTGACAAACCTTACAGGATTAAAAACATGAAAAACAAGTTGTTACATTTCAGTATTCTGTATTTTTCTAAAAGGAATGCTGTTTTATACAAAATGTTTGAAGAAATCTATAAATATGCTAATAAAAATGAATACCTTTCATGGACAGGCAAGTTGCTAAAGAGTAACGTGAACTGTGTGTGTAATGGTTCCTTTTGTGATACACAATGCAGTATTTTATTACTAACTGCCAACAAAAGGAGTAGACTACTAGAGAGCTTTCTCAGGTTTAACTTCTACTCAAGACCAGAAGACTGATGCCAGGACAGAGGTGAGAAAGGTATCTCTTTGCCAGTGTTTTAACACATAGCTACTATTTGATACAGCTTTCTGTTTTGAAAAGCAATGCTGAACAAAGTTTCAGCTATGACTAAGCAATACCCTTCCCTTCTCTACCACAGGACAACTTGGAGGGGAAGTCTGAGCTCTAATAAACATTCTGAGACAAAACAAGCTCATTCCAGGCTTTTCAGGACAAATTCAGTGCAAAGGAAATCTCTGCACGTGTACACCTGGTAAAGGAGGTATTTTGGTAGAAGCAGAATTACTGGACATTTTCAAATAAAACTGTACATTTACTGGACAAAGCTATTAGCTTTGTATTAGGGTTGTGATGATCTTCCATTACGTAAATAAAATGTAGGACCCAGGTGAAGACATTTTTTCCACTCACATCTAGGAACAATAAAGATATCCTCTGCTGCTGACCTGGGAAGTGAGGCTTAGAAGAACATCTCTCACCCAATGGGCTGTAGCTACCAAACCCGAACCTATCTAAACAACAGTTTTCACAGCTATACCACTAACAGAGCAATCTATGTTATTTGGGCTTCAGATAATTACCAACCATCTCTGACACGAAACTAGGAATACGTTCTTTTTACTTTTGTCTCAGGTATAAAAGTTTTGCTAAATGAAAAGAGAAAATACAGCCTGATTGTATTTGGTATGGAGGGAAGCACATTATCTGGGACTGGGGGAGAAAACACGGGGTAATCCTTCTTATCTTGCTTCAAGAAAGTAGTTGCTTAGTAGTTTGCAAAAAAGAGGAATTAAGTAGCCTTTCAGTCTTCAGCTATAACTTCTCTCATTCGGCTGTCCCTCCCACATACCTTCCTCTTTCAATTTAAAACTGAACTGTTTTTCCTCATTTGCAGATCAGAAGAGTAATATACTTTTGACCAAAATAAAACATGATTTCATTAGAAGTTTTTTGTTCTTTAGTCTGAGGAAAAGATGCCACACCAAATTGTTAGGGGTTATAAACCAGAAGGGGAGGAATATCACTGCAAAAGATTCTCTCAGACAACTTCAATACAGACAAAACCACCGATGCATACGGAAAAGACACTGAAGGTCAACCAAGACAGTTCAGTATGATTCTGTTAGTTAGAAACAGTTTCGCTACTTTGGAAAAGTGAGTTTCTTGTAACATAAAAGACAGAACAACTAAATTCTCCCCAAATTTAGGCTACAGCGATTTAATACCTTCCAGTCCATTTGCTATTCTCAGATAAGTAGGAAAAATGTCACTATAAATCTCCCCCCTATCTTCAATATAACCAGGTGTTTATAGCTATTCACTTCAGGCAATAATTTCTGCTATTCAGCTGCTGCTTCTATTTAATCACATTTCATATATCCCATTTCTTCTCTTCCCATATGAAAGTCCTCACAGAAAAACACAGTTATGGAACGCTTAATGGAATTCCCTTGTATTTTGTGATGAAGTGTCATGAATACACTCTCAGGGACTGTCAACAGGCAAACTAATACATAGCAGGCTCAACTTCTGTTTCATGTGTCTTTTGATTCTTCTCTACTCTTCCTTTCTATCTTTTTTCTCAAATTTCTGCTATGTTACTCCAGAAGCAGTAACTTTAGCTACATGATCCTATACCACAGAGCCCTTTTTCCAAGAGACAGATTCTGACTTCTGAGTTTGGCTGTATTATCAGGAACAATACATGCCTTTGTTACCGATATCTATACCCCACGTCCTCATAGGTAACAAGGTATGATGGAGACAAACCAAGGCTTTCTGTAGTCATTGGAAACAGAAAACTTAAGATTACTCAGCAAAGCAAATGCTGTGAGAAGCAAACTCATCTGTTTGGTGCTGTTGCCTAAAAGCCAATGAAGAGCAGGCGTATCTAGGTCTGGGTAACTTTGCTTTGACAAGTCCATAACATAGAAGACACCTTCAAAACCAAAATGAACTAAAACAACATCTCAGCCTACTATTTTCACTTCGAATTTTAGATTCCAAAGGAAAAGCAAGCTTCATGATGTAGGATATAGTGAAATCAATAACTGTAAGTATTCTACTCAGTAGGCTTTTGAAATATATTCAGCAGCTCTTCTAGGCGTTTTTCACATTGCATTCTTCTTACATGCTGAAACAGTCATACAGTACAAAACATTTTGTGTTTTACTTAAATATTTATGCTTCAGTATCTTAATGAACCAAAGCTTTGGAACACATGATTAGAGTAGAACAGCAATTCCCAAGCTACTTTGTGCAACAGTTCTCTCTGCTCACGCTCTGCTCCCCATAAACTAGGCTGGGCACAACCCCACAATGATAAGATTAAACAACTTCTGGTACAGCAAAATGTCTTGAACCTCAGTCACCTCTTTCCTTTAGGCTGTAACATCCTGAAATTGTTATTAAATTTAACAAAAAAAAAAATTATTTTTTCCTCACATTAAGAAAGAGCTAATTTAAAAAAAAACCCAGTCTTTCTCCTTTCTGTGCTTACAGAGATAAATCACACTGCTGATGTTTATCATTAACAACTGTACATTCTGAAACACAATGCAAATAAGCAGTACTGGAAATTTACACATGTTCTTAAGCATAGCCTCCATTTTCATATTTACATGCTCGTTTTACTTCTGCTTATGCACATTTTGTACACTAAAACCAGCAGGAAATAAATTTAATGAAACAGGGGACGAGTAACAGCACCTCAGGGGGCCTGAAAATTTTCAGGGAGGAAAAAAAACCCAATGTATCGAGAGAAATATTTCGATTTTCCATGAAAACGTCACCTATTCAGAATTGGAAAGAATGGAGTATGTTAACGATACTGCTGTCTTGGAAGAGTGGTAGCTGATAGTCACATTTCCTCCCCTCTCAATTTAGTATGGAGATTGTCTGCATGGTATGACTTACAAGCACCAAAAAGCATTGTATTGGAAGTGTTGTTAACTAAGACGATGAGTTGGGAGTTAAAGGAGTTTATACCAAAACAGAACTGTGTTCTATCATTACAGTAGTTTCTAAAGGAACAGCAGTTTCAAATTAAATCTATCATCACTACGCTTAACCCATTGTATTTTGTAGGCTTCTGCGGCCAGACAAAGTTATGATTATCACCATTTAAACCAACCACGTGCAATAGCAAAAAAAACCCCAACTTTCTGCAAAAAGAGTAAAATAAATACCTGCAGGACTGCCAGCATTTTCTCCTTGATGCAGCTGAATACCAGCAGAATCTATAGAGTTTACTGTAACTGTCTGTAGGTTTGGCAATTGAGCAGTGCTTAGACTAACTGGAGTTGACGTCAGCGCCCCACCTGCTGCAACTTGACCAAGAGTGAGAGTCTGCACAGGAGTCAGAGTTATTTGTTGACCAGGTGCATTCTGAATTTGCAAGTTCTGCAAGTTCTGAACTCCTTGCACTTGAAATGTCTGCCAGGTTATCTGCCCAGAAGGGGTCACTGTTTGTGCCTGAATTAAAAAAGTTCCAGGATTCAGTTGCAGTTGAAGATTTTGAAGAGCCTGCTGAGATATACTTTGACTTGCTTGCACACCGTGGATTGTCTGTTGCGCAATACCTTGTACAATCTGGGCTTGACTGGTTGGCTGCTGAGACTCTTGAAGTTGTATGTGTTGTACAATTGGCTGTGCTGTGGAGACCTGAATATTCTGAGCCTGTGTGTCATCAGAGACTGATGTCTGGATGTAATTTCCCTGAAGATCAGAACTGTGAACTTGACCACTAGTTGTGGTCAAATTGTTTGCATTTTGTTCCAATATACTTGAACTGTCTATGGTAACGGGCAATTGTGATGAAGATGATGTTGGCACAAATAAGTCATTGTCGGTGGCGGTTTCTGTAATTTCAGGAGAAACTTGCTCACCAGTCCTTTCAGAAGTATCTGAACTATCCATGGCCTGTCCAGTATTTATCAAGTGCCCATCTGCATTAATGCCTGCTGTCATGGTTTGAGAACCACTGCCAAGTCCCAGAGAATCTAGATCAACACTATTGATGGGTACAAAAGTAATATTCCCTGGCAGTCCAAGAGGGACGTTAGCAACTACTTGTGCCTGGCCAGGGAAAGACGAACCACCAATCGCAACTCCCTGAACCTGGACTTGACCAGACTGCGATAAGATATTCTGAATATTAGTTGAAGGTGTTCCAGAGGCAATGATGGTTTGATTAGAGCCAGGAATGATCTGAATTTGACCAGTTTCTTGATTTATGCTGCTATTATCAGAAGAGGCTGCAAAACCAAGTTGAACTTGCTGACCATCCGCTGTCTGGATCTGGGGTATTACTTGGTATTGTACGTTAGACACTGTACCGTTCGACGAATCTGATCCTGGTGCAACAGAAAAGATTTGTTGATTTTGCAAACTCTGAATAGGAAGGACATACTGCCCACTTGAAGTTACTGTGGCAGCACCTGGAATCTGTACTATATTACCAGCTTCATCCTTTATAGTGGCAGGAGCTGCAGACAAGACCTCCCATCTATTTGGGGTTCCTGTTAATTGCACAGAAGTCAAATCCCCTGTCTGAATAAAAAGAAAAAAGAAAAGACAAAATTAAAACACGAGACACACAAACTATATGCCAGCGTAGTCATGCAATTCAACGCTAGAGATTGATACACTACTGGAAAACATGCAGTGCAGTCTGTATGAACAGCAGCAACAGGATTAGAACTATGAAATACAGATTTTGTAAGTGAGCTAGTGCCTAAGTCAGGGTAACCAACCTGTGGGTCGTGAGCTGCATGTTGCTCGCGAGCAGGTCAAATGCAGCTCCTGTGCCATGGCTGTGTCAGGTGACCAGCAGCAGGGTTATTCTGGTGTGGGGGCTGCTGGGTAATCCAAATCCCTGGCTGTGGGAAGAAGGGAGCAGGCAGGGGCTGCTGGAGCTCTCATCAGCAAGGTTACCCTGGGGCTCAGCTACGCTCTATCCCTAGCCCAGCACAGAAGTAGAGGAAGCATCGTGAAGCCAGTGTCACCTGGAGCTCCACTGCCTCTTGACTCCACGGCGCGTTCGGTATTGATGTGCGGGTTGTGACTCTCAGCAATACAGAGAGTGTTAAGAGGGGACTTGGTCACACGGTTGGAAAGATTGGATCACCTCAGTTTTAAGTTACACACAATACAACGTCCTAGCATTTATAAGCTGGTCTGAGTTACCATTTCACCAGGAAAAAAGGCCTCTAAACTAATGACTTTTACACAGAAATCAGTTGGATCAGTCATGTGTATCCATGGGGGTGGGGACAAAAAATCTATCTTCATTAAGCTGCAACAATAGAAAGGGTCAATGTTTCAGAACAGACCTCCAGATGGTGAAAGATTAAAGAACCTAACGACTGATGTAGTATGCACTTTTGATTCTTATTCAGTAAAGGTAAATTGGATTCATCTTCCTTTACCAAAGCAAGCTTTTTCACAACTGAGTATTAAGAATCATATTTAATACTCTGCAACCAACTTGGGATTGTAAATAATCATCAACCTAAAAAAAGATGTAGTTAAATTTCTCCTTATCCATTCTATGGCACTACAGCAAACCAATGGAATAACTTACTATTTAACAACAAGTAACTTGTCTTATAACTCAATTAGCTCTGAGAAACAAACTTTGCCTATTTGGTGTAGGCCATAGGACACAGAAAGAAAAACTCTACTCTGTCCCTGTGCACTGATCCTGTGATCATTCCTGGTAGGGAAGTTACAGGAGCATTATTACAATTTCCTTCTGATGCTACACTCTTCCATTAGAATAAAACCTGGCTATGCAAAATACAGCATACAGCTTATTCTTCTCCAACATTGCATTGAGACTTAGCCAGCATGAATGAATCCTGTGGCATACATTTGTGTGAATTTAGTCCACAGTAGGCTAGGACCTTGCTAGTTTCACATTCTTGCACTATTCCAAGCTGCAACACTAAAAGGTTTACACATGTGATAAAAACAGGTCTATTTAAGTCTCAGTACTTATTAAAAAAATAGTTTTACTGCGCTTGGCACGCCTCATCTCCAATAAGGAAACACACATCTTGGTTCTAAATTGCTATCAAGTGCTGTACAAATAATAATTGTGAGTAGAAAAAGAAAAATGCTAGCCTTCTTTTGCCCTCAAAGATATAAATGCAATGTTTCAGATAGTTTGTCAGTAAACAGATACAGCATCACCACAACAACAATAATTTTATGGCCTTAACGCTTCAAGGATCAGAAAAAGGAGTAATGGTAATTTCATGTTATTGTTTTCTTTTCCTCTTATACTGATTAGCCTTTCATTCAAAGAACATATTTAAATTCTTTACTCTTTCAATCTTAAAATTTATGAGATTAGGAAAAAAAAAATACGCAGTATTCCATATCATAACATCTGATCTAGAAAGAGGCAAGAAATTCTGTTTTCCTCTGCTACCACATTAGTTTGATACTCTTGTGTTTAATGTTGCTTACACGCAGGGACGTGTGGCTGAAATGCTGCTAAGAAAGATCATAACTACTCAGTTCACTAGTATATATAAATACTGGTTAAGTGAAGGGTTTATAACGTATCGAAAGACCCATAAAAGTCATAGGCATACATCAGTCAGAAAATACCACGAGCAAAAATAACTGTAACACGTTTAATGTGTGTCGTTATAAAATAAATGTATAATGCAATGTGCTGATAGCATCTGTTGGAACAAGAGAAAGAAAAAGTAATGGAAAACATTACTAGCCTGATATAACCCCTCAGTGGTTTAAGACTATGTAGAAGCAAACATTAAATTATTAGGCTATAACTGGACTGACCTCATAGGCAACAGTATGTCATATGTAAAACGCATGAGTATCCTCCACAGAAATAGTTCAAAGGGAACCTGTCTCCATAATACAGAAATGACCTACATTCTTATTCTCCTCCCTAAACACACGTCAATTTCTAACCCACCATTCAATGCCCTTTGCCCTTTTCATGTTGGGCACACATGTCTACTTACCTTTTTTGTGAAGTAGTGAAATCTTCCCTCAAATCCTGCTCTGTAAGGGTTTTAGCTCAATAGAGCTACTATTTTAGTAGATGTATTTGTCAGTGCATGGAGAAGTTTGGGTAGCCATGCAGGTTGATATGAAGCTATTGCTACATATAGTACATGAAATGCTTGTTATCCACATGTTGTTCTTGCTGCTGGCTGTATCAGACACTACCAGATGAATCATGAGGAGGGAGGGGCAAAAAGAGGGTGAGGCTTTCAAGGAGCTATCTGGCAGCTATCAAAATTACTAGTACTAAAACATGGAAAAAAACCCGTATGAAAATAGTATTTGAGGATGATCTCTCACCTCAGCTGGCCATCAACATGTCATTACAAGCTTGACTGTTACACTCTTTCTCAAAGTTAGCTGAGCTAGTACGATATTTTAGTAGGAAAAGGAGTCCAAGAAAAGACTTTTCACTGCATCCTCAAGCAATTAAGCATTGTTGTAGTAACTCAAAGTTCTACCACTGATGTATGAGTAGCAACATCTACAGCCCGTGCACTTCCTGATCTCTACAGGGCAGTCTTCATAGACCACAGTTTGTTTGCTGTCTCTCAGCCACTTGTGAAAAATACTTAAGAGGGCAGAGATAAAGCAACAGCTCTTTCCCTTATCAGCTGATACTCAGACAGACGTTTTTTGGAAGCTGCTCCTTTAAAAGAGGGCTGCACCGTTGCAATCTGAAGGCTCTGTGCCAACAAGGAAGGGACAAAGATCTTAGGCAAGTTCAGCATCAGCACTGCTCCGCCAAGGAAGAGAGAACAGGAAGCAACGGGCAGTTCACTGGAAACGGGAAAGACACAGGAACAGGGCAAAGAGAGTAGCTGGCACAAGGCATGGGGAGAATTAAAATCAAATGATATGTCCACCTGAAGAAAGGTCAAGTTCCACCAAAGAGTGGAAGCAACAACCACTGTTGAGCCTGTCTTTTGTTCTTTAACAAGCCTTGCAGAATGTCCAGCAGGCAAAATGAAAAGACTTTCTGAGCCAAAATTCTCATCCCTGAAGAATGGTCACGATAAATGAAAATCTAATAACTGTCTTGTTGCTTTAATTTTCTCTAAACAAACTGAACATTAAGTCAAATGTGGAAGAAGATATGACAAACATATACAGAAGATATACCTTTAAAAAGTGATCTAAACCATGTTAAGGGATGGGACTTGGGTTAAAAAAATCCCCCAATATCTCTCAGCAAAGTAAAACTGGAAAGGGGAGAAACATCCCTGTAATAACTGGCATATGTTGTAGGCACCTGAATTTCAATATGTCCAATGTGACCAAGGGAACGTGTGCCACTAGCCATCAGTATTTTATTGCTAAAGAACTACCAAATGTTTATCTGTGACAGGCTATTGTGGACTGCTTTCTGCTGCACTTTTCAGAAAGTCACTTTTGCCCCATTTAGTCCTGGAGTAAAAGCATCAGCAAAACAAGTAGAGGTGGACAGATAATGAGTCACAAGCTCCTAAACATTTAAAAATCACATACCTAATGAAGAAGTTCGGCCACTGTCTCATCCAAATTGCTGTTTTATTAAAGAGTTAGGGCTCTAATGCATGAGTTTAATACCATGTGTTTACCAAGCTACAGTAAACTATCTGTGCATGCTTAGGTCATTACAAATGCAAGATAAAATGCACTTGCTTCAACTCTTTCATTAAGGTATGAGCTAATACATTCTATCTTGTATTTACCATAGGTTAAAAACATGTTCAACGTCAGTCACTGTGGTTCACCTGACACAAAGCTGATTGTTAAGGCAAATTAATTCTGTTGCATGTTTCAGCCCTCTGTCAATGAAGCCACTCAATTCAGACTGCCCAAATCAAAGCTTTAGAGAATCAAAGAATGTTTCGGGGAAAACGAGCTATCTGGGGCTGCTTAAAATGTTGTTTTAAAAGACAATTCCAATCTGGTGAAACATTCTTAACATTTAATTGTGTCTCCTTTAAGGAACATCTACACCGTTTTTCTTGAGATGGACAATTGGACCCAAAACTTTAGTAGCTTGTTTTTAATCAGCAGAACATGTTTAAATTCAGACAGTATGTCCCTGACATTAGCAGAAACAAGAAAGCTGCAGTAATAAGGAATGAGACATGGCAACAAGGAGACTTTGTGTTTATAACTTAAATTTGTTTATTAAATATTAATCCATATATGTTTATTAATCTCTATATAACTGTATGCCAAGCTAGAATCTGCATGGATGTTTGTGTGAAATGGATCATTTTCCTTGTGCCTTCAACTTAGGTACTGAAGGCTCTACCAAATCATGAAGAAGGCAAGAAGGAGGATCTGGGTACAGTCAACCTTAACTTGATCTTTGGGAAGGTAATGGAGCAAATAACCTTGAAAGTAACCTTGAAAAAAAACAAAACCAAAAACACACAAACATAACAAAAACCAAACCAACCCCAAAACCTTCAAATAACCAGGGGGTGACGGCAGGTGATTAGAGGTAGTCAGCCTAGACGTAAGAAGGGGAAATGATGTTTAATTAACTAACTTGATAACTTTCTATGATGAGACAACTGGCCTGGCAGATGGTGTTAGGCACGGGATATTATTTATCACTACTTTAGTCAGGCTTTTAACTCTGTCCCCCACTTCAGAATGAGTTTTTTTTTTTTTCTCACTGTAAGTGTGATCAAACACTCAAACAGGCAGCCCAGAGAAGCTGTGGAGTTGCCATTCTTGGAGATACTCAAAACACACTGCACAGAGTCCCGAGCAACCTGCTCTCTCATTGACCACGCTTTGAACAAGGCGGGTGGACCAGATAAGCTCCAGAGATCCTTACCAGCCTCAACTGTTCTATGACATCTCACACTTCTTACTATCATTTAAATATCAGAGGAGAAATTTGGGGGTTTTGCTGTCTTTAAATATGGAAATTTTCTTGCTTTCTCTAAAACTGTAAAGAGAAATAACATATTTTAAGAACATCCTTAAAGCATCTATAAAATAACTTCTACATTTGGTTCTGATCTAGCACTAGGAAGACATAACTAGAATGCAAAAATCCAAGAACATTGTAAAAGGTGAGCTCCTGGACAGCAGCACAGGCAACACACAGTTAGGTACTACATTCCTCCTGGAACGTCTCTTATTTTGCACAAGTAGAAAACAGAATCAAGACAATCCCAGGCAGACTTTCTGTGGTGGCTGAACACACTCTGGTGCATTTGTTCACGTCCAGAAGAATAGCACTCAAAGGAGAAAATGAGTGTCAGAATAACTTTGAGCTTCCTGAAAACCATCATACAGGACAGAGAACTGAGAAGTATGGATAACTCTGACACATGGCATTCATCTATAATTTGTCTAGTGGAAAAAAAAAAGAAATCTAAAATGTCTTCATATGTCTCTATCCTATCAGCATTATTGCTATTTCCTCCTAGACTGTGGTTAAGCTAGTTGCATCTCAGATGGTTAATGTTCTAAGGCATAAACAAACTGGAATTCCAGATTTTCATTAAGTTCTGTGAAGCATTGACAGTCAATTCTAAAACTAAAGATTTGCCAAAGCAGTCTTATAGCACTTCAATCTTTATTTGCAAAAGATACAAACAAATGCTTTGTCTACAGCAAAGAAACAATACTGATATTCCCTACGTTGCTAATTATTAACCTCTCCAAATGTTTTCCACATATTGTTGGTAAGCAACAACAAAAATCATTCCCCTCTGATTTTTTGTTGTTGTTGTTGTTAAGGCTAAAGAATCAGAGCAGCCTGCAGTGCACTGGATGCAGCAACACACCACAATTGGGGCAGTCATCTCTAACAGCTCCCATTCTTCAGCACCTGTCAGAGCCAGTAGCTTTCTCAGCTAGCCCGCCACTTCTCCCAATATATCCACCTTCAGCCCTCCCATCCCACACTCCCAGCAGACTTGTGCTCTAACCTCACCTATCCTAGTCATGACCAGCATAACCATAAGAATGACCCTTGGGAGTTAAAGAGAGTTCAAGTTTTAGCTTTGTATTGCAACAAAGTAAGAGCAAATAAACAACTGGTTATCACCTCAGCCTTTGTAGCTTCTTAAACAATCATCTGATCATGTGGCAACAATACAACTGGACATCAAGACTTTGTTGCACCTAAATTTTGGAATCTGTTTCCTGTTTTCCCCCCTAAGCTGGGCTCTGCCACCTTCTGCTCTGCTTCTCCTTTCTACCTAACACTAAAATCTTTGCATATGTTTACACAGGAATAAAACTAGGGTATTTATAGCTACATGAAAAAGAATGCTAAATATGAAAGTCTGAAGTAGAATTATTAATCAACAATAAACAGTGAAAGACCCAAACTAAAATTTCTCAGACTTTACATTCCCAAGAGAAGGAAAAGACATCCAGAGGTCAAAACATACGAGCTATCATTCTAGGACAGGCGGTACTGCGTATCATCCCAGCGAGGCTTTCACGCATACCAGCAGGCAGCAATATTCAAGGGTAGTTTCCATGGCAAGGATTTGAACCAACCATGGATGCAGCCACGTGGCAACCAAGGAAGAGACTCTTGGGTAAGCAAGCCACAAACTCAAGGCCATCTATGTTAAAACCAAACACCAGCAGACAAAACACAAAGCACTGCTGTCAGATGTCTATAGGCAGAATAAATCATGGCGTCAAAGCCTAAGCTAAAAGACTACAGTCTCCATCAACGCACAAAGACAAGATCAGCAGTAATGCCTGCTAGTAATTTGTCATCCAAAAGCAAATATAGCTCTAACCAGAATCCCGAGCCAAGCTGAAAGCCTTGTGGACTAGAGAGAGCCTGCCCAGTTCACTGCCAGGATGGAAGGGAGAAGAAGGTTGAGTTTAGTTCTGTCAGTTGTGTTCCTCACTTGCTTTCCAGGTCAAGCAGTTGCCACTTTCATTAGTCTTTCTATTTCCACACTTTTATTTCACACAATTTTATTTTAACTTTCTATTTTTAAGTCCAAAAGGATTACCTTTCAGTGCCATAAAAGTGGCAGCCTGCTCAAAGAGTGGGCTTGGATTCAGATACCAACATAGGATCATGGAATAATTTCAGATGAAAAGGACCTCTGAAGGTCATCTGGCCCAATCCCTGGGCTCAAAGCAGGGCCAACTAGATTGCAGCAAACACAATCACATTTGCTCCAGCTCTTCCCCGAATCCCAGACACACAATATTCCATGCGTTCCTGTGGGAGTTTCCATGTTGCTGTTGCTTTTAAATCATACTGCTGGTCTCTTGGGGAGCAGCTGCAGCATAATACCATTTCAGTCTGGAAAGCAGTGTGCAACACTGGCCAACCTAGTATACAGGCTTCAGCCCTGCCAGTTCCTACCAAGAGAACGTCAGTAAAGCACTAACGAAATAACCCCAAAAACACAGCACCACTGTCCTTAAGCATGCAAGCTCTTCAAATGCTTCTGACAGGAAATGCCTAGTTTAACTTCTAGTATCAATTTCTAAGGCTTGAGAGTTCTGCCAGACATTCAGAACTGCAGTCCAGGTAAAGAAGATACTGGGAAAGGGCTGCCTCCCCGGTGCTACATTAGGCACCAGTATCAAACTGATTCATCTGTACTCCTGGGAAAGACAAAAACACCACAAACCCCAGGAAGATAACAGATCTATATCCAAGAATACAGATTTCATTTTCCATATCACTACTGAGGTACTTACAATTCAAGCCTTTTTAATTCCTCCCTCTTTCTTCCAACCACCCAAAAAAGATACAGAAAAAAAAAAAAAAGCTGTTGCACTAAATCCCTTTCAGCATTCTGTTTTTCACAAGGAATACATTTCAGAGACTGTAATCCCTCCCCTCTCTTTACTAAGGTCATCCTCATTAACTCCAGTGTCTAGTTCAGCTATTGTAGGTATCTCTTCCAATTTATATTTAGTTTCCACCCAAAATATTCTGAATCATTCAAGAGCTATGTTGTAGGAGTGTAAAAATTACCAGAATGCATGCTCTGACCTAACTCACGGCACATGTGTAGGAGGGGCCTAGCTGCATGTATGAAAAGTAGCGAGTGAGTTTATATTCATCTTTAGTTCTAAGATTTTGGTTTCTCTTGAATTGTTTCCGTCTTGCCCTGAAAAGCTCCTTCCACATAAACATAACAGCAGATTCCTTCAACAGGAATCAATCAAGAAGTACTATTTTGAAATTGCTTTCCCCGTTTTCAACTACCAGGAATGATTTGTCCTGTAGTAGCTCTCTAGTACCCTGTCAGACCTAGCACTGCTCATGCTAAGCAATCAACCCATCCTCCTCAAGACGCACAATTCCAGCTTTGCATCGACAACGACCTTAAGGTGGGCCTATGACATTTAAGCCTCATTCATTTTTCAATAGGTACGTTTCACGCAAGAGAGAGATCCACATTCCACTCTTCAGGACTGTGCACATCTGCTACTACGAAACAAATCTTAAGAGGTACCAGGCACTTAAGATCTAGGAAGATTTTCAAACAGATGCTGCTCAAGAAAATAAACAGGTTCAGCAGAAAGGACATTTGAAAGGCGGTCAGAATCTTAATATATTTTCAGTCTCTGTCATTAGCCTACAACCTGCTGCGTGACCTCAGCCAACTGTTTTGCTTCAGCTTCCCTTCATGTAAAATTAGATGAAACATACAGATGAAAAGTATTTCAGAGCTTAGCACTCGGGTATTTAGCAAACTTAACGTTATCGTTAACATTTTGACATTTGTTAAAAGCTTGCCAAAGCCACTTTGCCCACCAGTGCAACGCTTTGCACTTTTTCTTCCTGTTTGCAGAATCCTAAAACCATACAAGGCTGTACGGCAAGTTTTAAAAAACAAGACTTGCTTTAAAAGCAGAAAAAAGGGAGGGTTTTTTTTTTTTCACTTGTTTTAAAACTTCTTTTGTAAACAAGAAATAAGTAAAAATTGGGAGGTAATACATTTCCCAAGGCTGAAAAAAAAAAAAAGACTTCACCATGTAATTTTAAAAGACATTTCAAAACTCCCTTTTAAAATAGCGATATTTTTAGGTTATCAGTCGTTTAGAAATGCACCATCTCTTTTTATGAGCGCACGCCAACAAGATAGTTCAGCTAGAACAATTAACCGAGCAGAGCTTCCATTAGGCTTTTGTTACACGGGAGGTTGTTAAGCTATAGCTTCACCAAGAATACATTTCTAGTCGGCAAGATCCATCTCATCACACAAGGTCCCAAGGTCATCGAGGCTCCTTTCAGAGCCGCCAGCGCACGAGAGATAAGGACAGAAATTCAGTTTGCCGGTACGAGAGACCGCACGATAAGTGCACCTAGAAAACACAGCGTCGATACAGGAAGCAGCTTTCCAACCACCGCGTTCGCTTCTAAACAGCCATTTTACTTCTAACTACATCCTTCCCTACAGGCAGCCTTCATTTTGTGCGCCTGCCCGGCTGCGCGGCTCCAGGCTGACAGCTAAGGAGGGGATACCGGGGGTGCGCTCAGGTGGAGGTGAGATGCCTCCCAGCCTCGCCGGGTGCCGAGAGAGCCGCTCCGGTGCCAGGGCCGGGGGAGGGACGTTTCTCGCCTCCCCCTCCCTCGTTTTTGAAAGTAAAAGAAAGGCGCCGTTCGCCCAGCAATGGCGGGGGAGGAGGGGGGGGGGGGAAGCTAGGCTCCCTCCTCCTCCCTGGAGCCCGGCTCCTCCTGGAGAGGCAGGGGAGCCCGGGGACCCCTCTCCTGGCAGGTCGGCCCTGCTATCGTCCCTCCCCCCGGGCGGGCAGTGCCGTGTGTCCCGTCCCTCCCCCCGGGCGGGCTGGCTGTGCCGTCTCTCCCCCCGGCAGGCCGTGCGAGAGCGGCGGGGCGGGCACTCACCGCACCGGCAGAGTGAGAGGCGGCGGCGGCGGCGGCGGCGGCCTCATCCTCCTCCGGCGACGGCGGGCCGATCTTGCTGCAGGTGGCCGCCAGCAGAGCGAGCGGTGACGGCTGAGCGTCCTACCCACAGTGGGCGGGTTCAAGGGAGAGAAAGGGGGTGGCGGTTAGTGCGGGACGGCGAGCGGGCTCCTCGCAGACGCGCGCACAGGAAGCGGCGGCGGCGGCACCGGCTCCCGCACCCGCTCACAACGTGTCACCCGGGGGAGGGGAGCGGAGGAGAGGGG
>WBNH01009911.1:325570-354785 GCA_013401255.1 Urocolius indicus
GGCCGCCAGTCACCCGCCGCGGGGTTGCGGAGGGGGAGGGGGAGGGGGGGGGCGCCCCAATGCCGAGGCGGCTTCCTGTTTGCCGGGGCCGGCGCGGGGAACAATGAGCGGCGCTCGGCCGGCGGCTCGCGGCCTGCTCCGGGCCGCGGGGGTCAGCGCTGAAGGCGGCGGCGGCGCCACTCTCGGCCGTCCCCATCCCGTCCTCCCTGGCGGGGGCGTCGCTCACGGCCGGCGGCAGCCGCGGCTCCGGGGAAGCTGCCGAGTTACGCCCAGCCGGTGCCGCCGCGCTAAGATGTCGGGGAGCCGGCCCCTCCCGCTCCCGCTCCCGGTCCCTGCCCGCGGGCTCCGGGGCAGCGGCGGCTTCATGGCGGCGGCCGCACGTCCCTGGCCGGCCCCGCGGGCCGTTGCATAAAGCTTTCTTTGGCGTTGGCGGGTTCGCGTCTGCCTGACCCGGGCGGGATAAATCCAAGCAGCTCCTTGGCCGCTCTTGTGAAGTGCGAACCCGTCGAGGATGAGGCGGGCAGGGAAGGTTTTAACGCGGCACGTCCAAGCGCAGAGCTGGGGAGCCGAGCCCTCGCACGGAGCGAGTGCGAGTGGCATGAAGGCGTTATATCAGTTGTGATAAGGGGAATTCATCAGATCCCCTTCAGTACGGCCTTGCAGCTCAGGCCCCTCACGTTACGCAACGCAAAGGAAACAGCTCTCGGGTGGCTCAACTAAGGCAGGAAACGTGCTTAAAGCATTATATACGTATATAACGATAGAGAAATGCTTATTAGTGAGGCCTGTTTCTCTGTTAACGCTGGGCAAGGGTTCCTCTAGAGGGGAACGACTTCAGCTTGGCCTTTTTCTCACGTCCTAATGCACGTGCGTTAACGCTGCGTTCGGCTGAGGAAGTGATTTTTGACCCTTGGCTCAAAAACTCCCCCGACAAAAGAAGTTTTGTTAGTTACCTTTCATATGGTATTCCAGGGAGGCTGTGGACAAGGCTGAAAAGCACTGGACTGAAGAATCCAAATCTGCTTTCCAGTTACAGTATTTAATGCAATTACCACTGAGAATTACCTAGGAGACAGATGGAGTAAGCATAGCTTTAGCCGTCTGTAGTTGTGCTGGGTATTTGGTGTCACAGGCTGCCCAGACAAACCCATGGAGAAGTCAGTAACTAGGAAACACAGAAATACAGTCAGGACTTTCAGCAGCCTCTCAGAGTAGAGAATAAACAGTGCTTTTTAACCAGTCCAGCACTATGACCTGGTAATAACTGCCCAGGATTAGCCTACAAACTATTGCAGAGCAGGAAAATCCACACACTGAGAAAATGTGAACTTAAATATCAGGAAGTTACGATGGAGGAACACAGCAATATTTTTCCCGTCACTGGAAGCTTGCTCTTGCTGTGTGATATCTAGTCTTATTTTAAGCCCATTTACTTTTGCTGGTATGTTGAGAGTGCCTTTGGGTGACTTTCATTAGTGAGTTGTAAATGAATCTCAAAGCTGTTTGTCACAATTCGTTTTTTCTGGGGTAGTTTTTAAAAAACCCTCTTCTGTTTTTAAAATGTATTTTTTTTTACACGCTCTCATGTGATTCTACTTTAGAATCAGTTGTTGGCAAGTTGAATAACAGCTGTAAAGGAGAGGTAACTTTTTGGTGCTTTGTGGTTTTTTTTATTTTCAGAACACTCTGAGAAGAGAAAGTTGTAAGTAGGAACAGAAATCACAGTTATTTTGATGTAATATGATGTCAGAAATAATTTTTAGCCAGTAAAAGCTAAAATACACAATCTTTACAAGTTAAAGCAGTATGTGTGTGTGTATATATATACACACATATATATACATAAGCAAATTTTAGGAGAAAATGAAAATGCAGGATTACGTGATCCATAAAGCGACTTGGGTATCTAAAAAAAAGAAAAGCCTACAGCTGGTATAAAAATCTGCAGTTTGCTTTGTAACATTAGAAGTTGTTAGGGAAATGTATGATAGCCTGTTATCTTGGAACCAAAACTATTAGAGATGACTTTGGAGTTCTGATAACCTGGCAAATGTTTCATTTAAAGATTAGTGTAAGAGAAGTAATTCCCGTTCATGTGCTAGGAAGTGGGGAATGGTGCTGGTTAGCAGCTTATAGCCAAACGTTATCAATGGCATTTTGTTTTAGGAAGGTTATGTTGTCTAGGACTTCAAATCTGAAAGTCAGTCTGTATTCTGCAATTGGATATACGTCAAGAGCTCTTTAACTTCAGTGGAGCATCATCAATAGAGTAGTTTTACCTGTGTGGATCTGATTGGGACTAACTGCAATGCTTTAACACATAAGGATTTGAAATACCAGTGGTGGGATTGGTTTCGTATGTTAAAGTGTTTTACAGTGCACTAAAACTCAGATGTAAATTGGCTTCGCAACACTAGTTGAAGACCGGCTAGTTCTAGTACGATACCTAAAATTAAGGGGACACTGGGGTATATTACCACAAAGGGTAATATTAAATTCAGATTAAAAAAAAGAAGCAAAACATAATAGGCAATAGACAATTTGAAATTGACTATTAAAAACAAGATAAGTTGGGAGAAGATTGTGAGTAAAGTATGCTATTGTGGAAAATAGTGTGAGAAGAGGAAACTGTCAGGGATGTTAAGTAGAAATTGGCAATAAAAAGAAAGTGTGTTTAATTGCTGCTTCCCAGTGGAGATTAAGAACACAGGAGAAGCAAAAAAAAAAAAATCCAGTGAAAAAGGAAATTAGAACAGACATGATTTGTAGCTTTCTGCTTTACCAGCCTGCTGACATCAAGATGTTCACTGGAAAAATCCTGGATATATCAGGGAGATCACTTTATTTGTTAGGACTGGAAGTTCTGTCAGGTAGTGGTCTTCCTGCTGAGTTAGCACTGTGCTGATATCCCCGCAGAGACTGAGCTCCATGCCCAATTAGAGGAGCCATTGTTTTGTCTTTCTTGAGATTATCCACCAGATGTACTGTATCAATATGTGATCTGAATAAACTAACCATGACCAGTTTATTATTAAAGAGCCTGGCCTCGTGCATCTAGGCTGCCTGTGATAAACTGCAGGTCGTCAATCCATTTGCTGGAAATGATGTGTTGTAGTTTGAGCTGTGTAGGCACAGAGGAAGCACCACAGGTCTGTAGTAGGTAAGGAGAATACTTCCACCAGATACCAAATGCAGCTACTAACTTCAGAAGTGAGATGCAGCCTTTGCAGTAAGCAGCAATGGAGTTGAAGAGAGGAAGTGATGCCTACCACGTTCTGATGATACTTCAGGGAAGGTTTTGAAAGATCAAAGAAGATGCAAATTGGAAGGAATGCTAAAACTGAACATCTACCCTGTTATTGGATTGTGAGCTCAATGCTGTGTTTAGCCACTGTAACTTACATGCCATTGATTTAAGTGTTAGAGCACAGTCTCTGTGAGGGTATCAATGCAGTAACAAATTCAGAAGGCAGTGCACCACCTAACACAGCTTCCATCCAGTACACTGCCTGCTGCACGCTGAAACGCCTTTTCTGTCTGTATGGTCCTTTGAAACTTCCGAGGTTTTTATTTCTGTCTTTAGTCCTCCCTTCTGTTTATTAAAGGAACGTGTTGTTCAAGGGTCATTGGCACGTGGTCCCCTTTGGTTTTCATGTCCACGCTCATTCCTCTGTCAAGTGGTGGTTTTGCCATGCTGAAGCCTAGAATGGAACTGGACAAGGCGGGCAGGAATGCATTCTGCTGTGATGTGTTCCGCAGCACTGGGACAACTTGGGCTTGGGTGACTTTAGTTTCAAAAGGCTGGGTTTAAAATTACATTGAAGAATCAGTAGGGGTTTGATTCAGCAAGCTGCCTTAAAACACAGCCTGTGCTGAATGGACAACAAGCAGAATTATCTGTAAATCTCCTGCCTGAAAAAGTAACTAGGACAAGAAAACAATTCAGAGGGGGTATCCTTTTGAAGTTGAATTACCTTCTTTTACTTCAGTCATCTGTTCAAAATTTCAGTAGGATCTGGAGGGCCATATGTTTTGTTTTCTAAGTGCCAAACATTTATTCAATGCTACAAAAATGAAAACAATGACAAGGTTCTGAATCAAGCCTGTTAACTTACCAGAATTCAGCTTGATTCTGAATTTCAGCCTTCCAATTTTTTTTTAAGTCTTTGCAAACAGGAAAAAGAATCTAGCTACTAGTGCTACACATCACACTCCTAATTTCTGCATCACATATGGGGCCATTTGCTTAAGAGCACTGGGAGAGCTTTACACAGGGCTGCAGGCAAAACTGACAGGAGGTCGACTTTGTGAGGTTTCTTGAGCCAGCACGTGTTAGTTGGAGATGGTTCCACAACTTGAGCTCATCCCTTTAGAAACTGTCAGATAAATGAGTCCTTTGTTGGTGTAGAATCAGCAAGGAAGCAGCAGTGGTCAAAGAAAGGTGTTGGCTGGTGTCATCCTCTAACGTGCACCTCCCTGCCCACAGATGAGTGGCTACGAGAGCCCGGATTTTGCAAGGTGGGAGCAGGCTTGAGCAGTAGGTGTGGTTTGACCAGAAGCAGCTTGGGGCAACCTAATAACTCATTGACCTCCTCATAATTTAATCAACTTACACAAGTGCCAGAAAACAAGCCCTGCAAAAATATTGCAGCCCACATTGCAACCTAATTGAGTCAGGCTAGACACAGTGGGGGACAGGGCTCCATGGGGTGAGTGGGTGAGGAGAGGTGAGCCTCCCTTAAGTAGCAGCAAGTAAACTAATTCAGGGCGTGAAGCTCGCTAGACTGCACAGGAGCTTGGGTTGGGCTGTCTGTGTAAAGTGCCTGACAGTTGCCTGAGATTTCTAACCTCTGGAGTCCAGAGCACAGACAGTGCTGGAGAGCATCTGAAGTATCAAGGCATTTGTGTAGTCTGCTGTGCAAGTGTGGTGGTATCCACGCAGAACCATATGAAAGACAAATAATGTCTATTAAAAGCCAAGTTGATTTTTTTTTGAAGAGCTAACTTTTCTGTTTCAAACAGGAAAGCAATTCTAACAGTACTGATTTCTGCTTTTAACTCCATCGAAGAGGTCAAAGAGAAATCTGTGGTACCTGGACCCGGCTGTTAGCAGGGGAGACATTTGATTCCACTGATCCGCTCATGTTCAGTGGAAGCTGTTGAGGGGTTAAAGAAAGGCCTAGCAAACTGATGGACAGCACAGCGTTCACAGCAGGAGCCTGCCAGCTCCAGACACTTTCTGCACTTGGCCGGAGGTCTGAGACATGTAACCTAGCCACAGTATGAGGAAGAACCTGTGAATAAGCAGCATAACAACCCAGTCTGCACAGAAATCTACAGGCTGTGACTTCACCAACATAGATGACAGATCTTCTAAGAATGGGCCAACAGAAAAATCTGTCCAAGCTCTACACATGCCAGTGTGTGAGGACAGTCCTCTGGGACATTGTTTCTAGCCTAGTCATTGTATTTATGATTTTTTTTAAGCAATTAGGACAACATAAGCCTTGTTCCCTTTCAGTCAGAAGTTCTTCCTGGTTTGTTACGGCTGCAGCTCTCCCTGGGTGGTATCTTTTTTGTCTATTTTGCAAATTGTTAAATTCCATGGGGACATCTAACGTTAGAGTTGCATACAGGCTCTGTCCTTAATAACATGTTAAAGAAAACTAATTCTGCTGATTTTTTTTCTTTCTTGTGTTATGTGACCAAGACAGGAAAAGAATTTCAGTGTACTTGCATGAGAGGGGTTTTTTTTTTTCCCATTAATTGTATTGTCTTGGTTTTGTTTGTGTATACAAATAAATAAAGAGTATATTAGTTATATCTTCTCTGTAAAATCTGGGGTGGTTTTTGTTCAATTGGCAGCTTATTCCGTCTAAGTAAGAATCTTTTTTTCATTAACAAATGTGTTTCTTACAAAAAGGAAACATTCATCTAATCTCTCTCCCATTTGGAAAGAGGTGGCAGGAAGAAGCAGGAAGGTACATAGCTTGCCAAAGGGTAAATGCAGGTAAATGCCTGTGGTCAGGTCTCGTGTTTCACCTCGCTTAAATGAGAAATATGTCTCTTGTCTCAAGCTTCCCAGAAGTTACTGCCTTTGGGCCTCATCATTATCCTGTTTCTTTATGCTTAATTCCTACCCCTTCAGGGTCATCACAACAGATACAATATAATTATAGAAATAATTGAAACATAGATCCTTTAGGTAGGATCAGAAAAATTATTCAGAGGAAGAAGTCTATAACCATGACTTGCAGTAATAGGCACCTATAGATGTTTCTCCATAGCCTGTCACAAAATTGGAATGGAAATAAATAGATGCACGGAGAAATTCACCAGAAAGGAAAAAAAAAAAGTAGTCTTGTTACGTACTTCTTGTCTGATGTAATTCTGCCATTCTCCCAGATTAGCATTTTACTTCTAATAGTACTGATAGGCAAGCAGGCCATTGTGGAAATGAAAGAGACTGAGAAATTATACACGTGTACATATGTTTACAGAAAAATGGAAAACTTAAAAGCAGGAGTTATGTATTCTGAAAGGAAATATTTTTAGAGGGATGAAGTAACTTACTTTTAGGCACCTCAGTTGGAAGTTGCATTCCCAGAGCAAGAGTAAGCAGGACCCTGGAGAGTCCTTCAGGGAGAAGGAAAGCTGGGGCTACAGTCCAAACCACATCCCGTGCTCTCTCTGGCAAGTTGCAGTTCCAGCAGCCTAAAGGCCACGGGGTTAAGGTGGCGTGATCAGAGATCAAATGAATGTCCACTTCAGGAGATTTATAACCCTGGATGACAGCTCTAAGCTCTTACATCTCTTTAGGTGAGGGAGATTTTTTTTGTTTCTTACCCCAAACAAACAAAAAAATCCTTGACAGGATCTTTGAAAGGAGTTAAGGGCAGCAGCTTCTGGGGTTTGGGGCCCCTGCAGGGCTGGAGGACCTTTCCTGTGAGGTATCTGATGCAGGAAGGACCTGGCCTGGCTGCAGTTGTCAGCATTTTGTTTTAGCTGGCACTAGGGCACTGCAATCAGCCCCTGCCATCTCTACACTGGCTCTCTCCAACATGCTGATCTGCTCATGCTGCCCTGTGAGGAACCCCAGGTGTTGAGCAGAATTCTGGTGTGTCCATGGTGGCACGTAAAGCCTTTGTGGTTTCTCCCACAGGCATCATTTCATTAAAAATAGACAAAAGCATTAAGGGCAGCAAAACAAATTAGGTTTGTGCCTTTCAACTTACTAACTTTGAAAGAAGAGGTAGAAAGTTCTAGGATTCATTTCAGGTTTATTCTGTCTCTACATTGTAGAGAAGTCAAAATTGAAAATTTGGCCAAGAGCATGGTAATAGATGCATTCACTTCACCTTCCTGCAGTACCACAAAGAAGTGCAGTTGCATCACAAATACCGAGGACATGAAAGCTGAGTGAGATTGGAAATTCCAGCTCTGGTCATAGAAAAAAACCCTAGTTTTGAGGGTGAGAAAAAGATACTAATTAAAATTTATCGAAGAAATGCCTCAGTAAAAGAATCATCAATCTATTTCAGCTTAATTCTGAAAAAGGCACATTTGAGGCTTGAAAATGGCAATAACAACACACTGATGGTGCTGACATAAAACACCAATAGACATTTTTTAACTGCTAATTAACCTTTGTCTTTTATAGACGCGTCACTTTTTTTGCAGCTTACTAGGAGTCACAAACTTCATGCTACTCAGACCCTGATGCAGATCGCTCCTGGTCCTTTTGACCCGTTTTCATTTCAGGACTACTGCACAGCCTGTCAGTCTGCTGACACTTGCAAACGTCTGCGGTTGCTGCAGGTGTCATTTCCTATTTCTAAAAATTAATTAACAAAAGTTAATTATTTTTAATGTATTGTGTCTCTCTCTTGTGTCAATTAATATCTGAATTATTGAAGTGGATCCTTGCTATTAGTTTGTTTTCACAAAGTTGGAAACCTCAGGAACTCCGCTACCATCTCAATTACTTAAAAATGAAGGGTAAAATGCCTTCCTTTCTGTGGCAATACTCCAAAAGACATAACGGAGAGAGGATCTCACAGCAAGTCCACGTTCCCTGCGCCTTCCTCCAGTCTCAGCAGAACCACTCAAGCACTGGAGGCAAAGCGTGTGTGCTGTGCATAAGCAGGAGTATGCAGTTCCAGGACAAGAATCCCACTACATCTTTTGTTTTGCACTCGTGGTGCCAGATTTGCAACAACACCTGTCATGTTTAAACAGAGTGCCAACTCAGTATTCTGTCTGCCGCATAGTTCGTCATAGTTCGTCTTTCTTTTTTTTCCTCTGACAAAGAAAAAGCATCACAATACTATTTTTTTTTTCCTACCCTGGATTCCTAAAGAAATTAAAAGGGTTTTGAGATCATTATCTCTTCATGTGTATAATAAATCTCTGTGTGTTTGCGCACATGTGTGCACACATACGTGCATGTACGTACTTGCATGTTGTGCAAGAGGGAGAAAGAACAAACAGTAGCCAATTTTAACCACATCTGACAGAGCAATAAAAGGCTAAAAATGTTACATTCCTGTACGTTTCATAGAAATGTATAGGCTGCTAAGTAAAAGAGGAGAGACCCACTGCAGCTTGAGCTAAACCCTTATTAAACACCAAGAAAACAGCAAAGATGAAAGATGTTATGAATACCCCTCCACAGGAGAAGCTGCAGTCAGAACTTCCAGCTATGTAGACCTAGGAGAATCCAAATGAGATCACCCATGGGAACCAAGCCCTATCAGATCTGTAGCTCATGGGACTACTGGTTTGTGCTGCATTTGTAATCTATCACTGTCCACCTCTGAACATGACATTCTCAAGCTTTTCCCTTTGACTTTGGGAAAGAAAAGAGTTTGGTTGGTTTTTTTTTTCATAGATCTTTCTCAGCCCTCATGAGCCGACACCCAAGACAAAAGGAAGGACCAGAACTTTTTTTCCTCAGGACGGCATGGGATATTCTCACCAGAGTCTCCATGTGCAGCACACTGGACAAAGAGCATCTTCAGGTTCTCATATCCTGGAGACTGGAGGAAAACTTGATGCTCCGTCATCCTGGACTTTGGTCTTGTTTAAGTGAGCATGAGAGAACACTGTTAAAAAGCCATTCACACCACATTCTAACCTGTTGCATCACTGGTGTCCAAGAGTCTCATCATTCTCAGAAGTTTACTGAGGGACACACATCTTAGGTCTATTGGCTTTCCTGATTTTTCAGTAGTAGGGGTGTGGTATGCATGCAGAAGATGTGGCTGGAGGAAGGAATAAGTCAGGCTTCTTGGCACTGTCATCCCTTGCTGGTGCAGCATAGGCTCCCCTGGTCTGCTGGAGACACACAACAGAGCCACGCAACTTGGGCATCTCGCTTGGATGCCAAAGGAGAACTGAAAGCAAGAGAGGGTCCAAACCAAGTGCTGCATAATGTAGCAGCAAAAACACCACCTTCAAGACATCCACTATAGTGCGTGTCTCGGGCACGTTTCCTCCCTATTCATAGCTGGAGTGTGTTGGACAAGGATTGTTGACTTCACTCCAGGGAGGCATGTTCATTAACTGTCAGTCACACATCCAGGGACAAACTCTAGTACTCCAACGTTCACCATCCCCTCTGGACGATCACCTGCGATTTTATGTCGTAGTCACAGTAACTCATCTTTCATGTGTGCCTCTCTTCTGTACTGCATGCTTCGGACCCTGCTTTGCTGGTTACATCTCTAAAAATATAATCCAGTAACTTTTTATTCTCCTTGATGTTATGTAGCAAGGAAAATTGGTTCTGAAGCTCAGCAGTCTTGCTTGTAGGTGCTGAGGTAATCAGTGCACCCAGGCTGCCTTGGATGCCTGTAACCATATCTAGCAGTGCTGTGATTTACAGTCCTTCATACCCCACACAAAGGAAGAAGAGATAATGAAAGAATTCGGGAGCCAAATCCTTCTATTCCACTCTTCTTCCCCAAAAAGGTTAACTCCAAGAAAAACAGAAGTGCCTGTTCTTGTCACGAGGTGACAAAGGGATGTATGTGATGTTATTACTGTTCTGGCTGCTACATGTGTGTGAGGTTAGCCTGAGATATTTTTAATTAACTTTTTAAAAATCTTTTTGTTGCTCAGAGAATAGTAATGACCTGGCACAGTAATAAGAATCTCCAAGGCTTGAAGCAATAAAAATCAAGTTACAGTCTTCTACACTGCCCACATTTTGCAAGTTTTATGGGAAAGTAAATATCCATTCTCTTCAATGTGTTATACCTGTCAGTCCCTGTTTTTCCTACACTAATGTAAAATAAGTTAGACGAGTAGCCTTCTTTTTGTGCTCTTCATTACATAAAGATACTGAGAGGAAGTTAGAACAGCATGCTAGTCAAATAAGTAAATATTTAACAAAGTGATTTTCATTGTAACAGTCTAAGGGAACAGTATCATAAAGCTGTGGAAATTTGGCAGTACTTTTTATCTTTTTTTTTTATGTAACACTCATGTTAGTCATTGGAGACATTTTATTGCCTGGGTGAATGATAATTCCTAGAGTAGGACAATTCAACGTAAACATCTGCAGTAAAACAGGTCAATGAAATCTTCAGGTTAATTCTAGCCCAGAGGGAGAAAGCTGCCTTATTTACCTCATCCTAAGGCCCCAGGACAGTAGGACTCTGCATGAACTAGGAGCTAAACACACACTTAATTTCTGTGTTTCTGGGACCCAGATCGTCACAGTTCTGTGATTTCACTGTAATGGTCCCATTTGGAAGTGCAGTAGTCTGAAAGCATTTCTTTATTTCCATGATTTTCAGGCAATAAAGGAAGCACGCTGGGAAGCAGGTTTCTAAAAGCCATAGAAAAAACCCAAAAACCACCAAACCGCTATTTTAGGGGTTTCCAAATAGTCTGTGAAGATCTGTAATCTGTCTCCACGCTTTCCATGAGAAGAAACTTACTGGTCAAAGTCAGCATTAAGAATCCAAATTTGGCTTTCTGTGAAAACTGTAGGTTAGATATTACTTGCGTCAAATACGAATCAATAGGAATCTAAGTATGTTAGTGACTTCCCACAGGGGCAGAGAGGCAGCCATTCACACATCAAAAATTAGTGGCAGCCCAGCAGAAGTGAGCTAATGCTCCTTTCTCCCATTTCTTCCTCGGTTTGTCCACGTTTGATGTGCAGGTCATCAGTATGATGATTATAAGTAGAGAAGAGACTTCACAGAGAACATAACCTGCTGTATCCTGAGTGAAAAAGCCTCAGCCAGCCCAGTATCTTGTGTTTAATTCAAATCCTCATACACCAGACTGTTTGGGACACATTAACTGAATCTGAGAACTCCTAACCAGTGACTGTGCAAAGTATTTTCATTGCTGCAGCTAATCTACAAAGACAAATATTTTAATGTTTATACTGTGAGAAACAAAATATCCTTATCTCCTGATATAAAACATTTGCTCTTTGTTGGATACCAACACCGTTCAACTCCAAAACTATCTGAAACCCTGGCCTGTTGCTTATCTAATTCAGCAGTACCCATTATAGAAGGCAACTGGAGAACTCCCTATGATACCGCTCTGCCTCCCTGTCTGAGGATTCAGTTCAATGAGGATGTTCCCCTCAGAAGATCTGTTGATCATTGAAGAGATTATCTCAATTTCACAGATGTGTGAAATATGCAGGAGTATCAAGAGCCTTTCCAGAGGTCACACATGAAGACTCAAGGCAGAATTGAGAAATAAACTCAATTTTTTAATCCAAACCCATCCTCCCTTTCACCATCCTTCCATCTCAAAGGTCAAAAATGAAGCAATATTCTTTCTTGTCCTCTCTTTCGAGTAAGAGCCTAGTTATTTGACTGCTGCTCCAGTCCTTAATTTGGAAAATGTTTTTCTATACTGTTGTAGCTTTTTTCACATAGACATGCCCCCACAGTTTGCAAATTGCTGCCACACAGCATCAGCTAACCTCCCTGAGAAGCACCAGGCCAGCTACAGATGCAGCTCCCAAGCAGCATCAGCCCAGGTTCTGCCTGTGCCATGCATGTGCAATTATGCAGAAGAAAACAACTCGAGGCATTCATGATGAGAGTGGCTCTGAATTCATCAGCAGCTCAGTGTCTTCTTGGGTGCCTCACCATCCACGTGGGGACTCCTCCAGACCCCACACAGATCCTACCACTGCCCGGCCCGAGCACTCAGCTTTGGACCATTTCACCCACGCTCATACATAGGAAGTGTGTCGTTACGGCCCCTGGGTGTTACAGACAACTTGAGCTCTTCAACCTGGATGTTAATAGAAGCCATTCCCAGCATTCTGTCAGTTAGTGCTATTTCCAAGACACTGAAGATTAGTTAGATCTGGGTTTCTGGTTTTTTCTTTTTTTTTTTTTTTTTAAGGTTGTGCTGTACTTACTAAAAAAAAAAACACCCAAAACCAATTTTTCCCAGTCCACCTGTGTGGGATTAGTAACTGCTTCCTTGTGGGACAGTGCTCAGTCATCTGTGCACCATTTTCAAGCCTTGCCACCCGCCCATCTAAGTTGTTAATTCTCTCTGACATTTCCCTGTATCTTTCTTCCAGAGAAGAAAGGGGCCATTGAAGAATATCACACAGAGTCTCAAGCAGTTCCCGAATTGATCCCTCAAGGCTCAAGCTGGTGAGAGGGCAGCACGGCTGAGAGGCAGAGCCCAGCAGAATTTGTTGAGGAACCTTTGAGCCAGCAGCGTGCTGCTTGAAAAGCCTTTCTCCTTCAGACACATTCATACCTCAAATCATTACCAGATATAGAATGTATTCTTAAAGATACTACTTTCCCCACATGAGGTATCTAAAACTGTTGGAAAAGCGAAGCTGAAAAATACAATGATAGCCCTTGCCATAAATGAGATACGATTAAATCCGAATGTCCCCACAGCCTGACCTGGTGGCCATACAAACCTTCACATTACTCACCTAGGTAGATGTGCAGGACACAAGCAGAGTGCGCAGGGGCACAGAGGTGTGGCACGTGGCCAGAGCCAGGGGCTGGGCTCCCTGCACACCACAGGCCATGTGCCTGACTGTGCTGGTGTGCCAGCAGCCAAGCAGCCTCTTTGCACATAGGAAGGGCCGTTCAGCAGAAGCACTGTTAATAAGAGAAATATAGTAAAAGTGACCCAAACAAAGACATAACATCCCCTTGTCCATATGCACTGGGGGTCTCTGAGTTGCTGCCCCTGCTGTCATCATATCTAGCCATCACAGAAACGGTCTATCCCAGTATTTTGCCTCCCATCACATAGAAAATAGCATTACCAGCTCCTCTACTCCCAGGGCTCCAGCCCCGGGTACCTGATGCCCGCTTACTGCCCAGTTGCAATGCCCAAACACTGCAGGTCAGTGGCTAAGGCACTGGTGTATGCCTTGTGCACACACACTTGCCCAAGAAAGCCTGGAGCAGCATATTTAGGTTTACATTTGAAGTGAAATCGTGATAAAAACAGCCAACTTGCATGTTTACATGACATATCCTTCCATCAGGAAAGGTAGTTCCCAGCAGAAGGTTAAGGATGAGTAGGAGAAGGATGAAGTTCTTCCTCCTGCTACTTTTTAACCTTGCTGTGTAAGTTTCCTTTTTCAGTTCTGAGCAGACTCACGTTTTAGTGGCACCTCTTGATCTAAAAAACATTCTATTGCAGTGCTTACATGGATAGCTGGTTTAGTCCCCAAAACTGTTTAAAAAGGAGGGATAACTCTCCTTTTGTTTCTTTCCTGCTTTTACTCAGTTTCTGCTGTACTTCCCCTGTGGCTCATGTCATCTCCACATTTTTCTCACATACCTTGTGAGATTACTCACTCCATCCATCACCTGTGCATGTGACACACATTTTCCAGAGGCATTCGCATCCATGCTGAAGTCCCAAGTGAGCTCTGTTACACAGCACAAACCAGCTGTGTATAAGGTGCCCGAAGCTGCGGTCACCTACCTTGTGTGTTGGCCTTGCTTAGACTTTTTTCAGGTGTGTCATCAGCACCCTTTCCTCTTCTACAGCTTCTTCTAGCTTTTCTTCCATTTCTGCACAGTCTCCTCTGTGAGCAGAGCCAGGTGTTTTGGACAGATCCAGGCTTTGCTGTGGGGACTGAAACCCCTCAGAACTGGCAGTCCTAGCAGGACTACTTTGATCCTTCCCACCCGCACTGCCCTGAATCGTGTTGAGGCACACATTGACCAGGAAACAGCAGCCCCCGAGCAAATGCTCACAAATGCCATTGCAATAAAGTATTCTGCATTTTGATGCACATTTGCTTGAACATTCAGAGGTCCCTGCTCATCTCAACTGCTCTCAAACTCGCAGACATTTGCCTTGGTGGTCATTTCCCTCACATGGAAACACTAATGATATGTAAGCCACTATTCAGGCTATGCAACCAAATAGACTGCTCATCTGCTGTGTAACATTTAACCATGATATAACTTAAGCCTTAAGAAAATGGCAACCATTCACTAGGAGTAACACACCTTGAAATAGATTAGGAGGGTCACAATAACAAGATTCAATGTATATACTGGAGAAGCCCGTGCTCTGGGTTGTCCGTATCTGTTGCAAAAAACAGCAGTTAACTTTGCAGCACTAGGTGGTTATGTTGCTTGGTTGAATGAAGGAAAAAAATCGAGGGGAGGAGGGAAAACAAACTGTCACTGTTCCTTGGGTCGGATCCCTGACAGTCTGCCTGCTCTGTTGCTCTGCCTGAGCACCTGAACATTATCACACTTGCACCTCCGAGACGTGAATACAAATATATCCCTTAGATGCTGGCCAGCTGATCGCTTCCACCTTGCAATGTTCTGCATATTAATTTCAGTATCCTTTTATTATAAGGCTAAATACAATCCAGATATTGAGGAAGAGGGAAGACCCAGAATTCTTCCACACCGACACTGCATTCCTAGAAGGTAAATCTAGTTAAGGCAAGCCTTACCCCCTGCAGGAACTAAAAAAGCCCCACATACTCCTATGTTACATCTTTGATCCACCAGCTTTACACATGGAGCACCGCCCACCTCCCGTGGAATTTTGCTGAGGGTTATTTACCCCTGTGCTGCCAGTGACACCCCAGGAGGTGTGATGTGTGTCTCTAACGGCTGCAGGACGACAGCTGGGAGTCAAGAAAATCAGAGGCAGAAGGGGCATCAAAACTATTTTCTGACTCATCACAAAAAGCAACAGAAGAAAAAAAAATCTGTAAAAGCCTCTCAATATGTTTTAATATTAAACATTAAAAGTGATACAGCTGTGATACAAGTGACTCCAAAATAAACAAGAACTTTGGAAGGAGCTGTAGGAATATTGCACGGTTTGCAGTAATATTAAAAACCCCAAAGTGTTTACCACCTTCCCTTCTAGTTCAGCAGTGTGCCAAAATGAAAAAAAAAAACAAAAGAAATCTGATAAAAAGAAGACTTACAGACAAAATGATCTTGCAACATTTCCCAAGCTGTGAATAGTGGAAATGCATTGAGATCCTGCTTGTTCACAACTCCATTTCAGCAGTGAACATCAGGTTTAAATGTCAGGTCTCACCATAGGAGAGATGCTCCACAGCTCCTGCTGCCATCCAGCTGCAGGCATCACCCAGCTTCATCTGAAAGAACTTAAGCAAATAAAACATCACACTCTGTAGACTCTTATTAATGAACTGTTTCTAGCTGATGACTCTTTCTAGCTGCTGTAAGTTGGAAGTCTCTGAGCATGGACCAATACTAGTCTTCTCAACTACAGTGGCACAAAGAAAACCAGTGTCTGCTTAAAGGTCAGAGAGGATTTAATGTTGAATGTAGTGCTAACAGATGAGCAGAAGACATAATCAATTTCATTGTTACCGTCAAATGAAGTTTGGAATTCTGGGGGAAGCCTACACAGGTCTTTGCTTTTCAACGCAAGGCCAAGACCCAAGTATCTCCTAAGGGAACTGTGTCTTCTGGTGTTGCTTTAAAAAAAGCAACTACTATATTAGATTAGCTAACTAGGGACTACAAAGGGAAGTGTCCCTGTTCTGTTCAAGTCTGGTCGGGCAGATAATGGCAGGACTGTCAGAGTCATATCCAAGTGGCCTTGCAGAGAAGGCTACTGCAATGGGCCTGTGCCATTAGCCTGTGCATCGCAGCAAGCTGGACCAACAGTGTGGATCATCCTGTGACGCTTTCTCATATCCCACTGTCTTGTTCTTGCTTCACTTTCCTGACCTACAAGATCTTTTTTCTCTTCACTTTATCCTTAGCTATGCTTGGTATTTATAGAAGTTTTACTGCTCTCTTCTTCAGCTTTGTTTATTCTATTTCTTTGTTGTTCTCAGTATTTTTACCTGGAGCTACGTGCTTTGTTCTTTCCTTTCAGCATGCACATTTGGAACAAGGAGCATGGCTGTGTGAGCTCTGTACTTGTCCCTGCAGAACTGAGGAGAACAAGAAAAAGAATGAGAAAAGAACAAGGAGAAGTGAGAAAAAGAAATAGGGGGAGAGGTTGACTTCCTTGCAGCTGCTGTGCTGCCTCTGAGCAACACTAGTCCTCCCACGTGAGCCTACTCACCTCATACCAAAAGCAATGCCTTGAGCAACCCAGATGTCACAGGGCTTTGCCTCCTCCTGCCTGACATTCAGATGGTGGAGGGCATGTGGGGAGGAACTCACCCATTAAAACACTTGAGTGGATCTTTTCTGGACCCACTGAAATGCCAAGCAGCTGCAGCGCTTCCAACAGTCCAGTGCAGAGCACGTGTGGCTCCCTGGGATAGAGCATCTTTGTTCCCAGCTCTTCTTCAGCAATGAAGTCCGATGAGTCCTGGCAGCCTCGGCACTGCTCCCAGCTCGAAGGGCAGCTCCACCTGGCACTTTCCCACTGTGCCATTGCACTGGGACCTGTGGGGAGAGCTCCCGTGTGAGGTCTCAGTTCCTCTACCATGCTGGCATGGGGCAAGCACGATGCTGACATTGGCCAGTAGTCTCCATGTGTTCCTCAAAAACATCAGGGAGGTGAGTGAATAGGCCTTGTGAGCTTTTGCATACATCTAACTTGATATGCTTATGGGGTCACAGACTTCAGGAGAAACACAGAACCAGTTCCTCCCTTCTACCTCTTCAGTCAAAGTGGTCTTAGAAATTCCTTTTCATAACAGCAAGTGATTTTTAAGTGGCTGGTGTTTTTCAAATACCAAGTGATATCACGTATTCAGAGAGTCACAGCAAGGTTTTTTTTTTTTGTCTTGAAAAAGCTTAATTTCCTGAAGCACCTATCAAAATCCCAACCTATGAATCCCTTCTGTGCAACAGAGCTCTCCTTGTTAAAATTCTGCGCAAGCATATTTCCTCCCCACTCCCTCAGGTACCATTTCCTCTATGTAAACTACAATAACAACTGTGCCTTTACTAAGATTGAACACAATATCCAGGTCTTTGTAGAGGATAATTAAGAGCCAGCAGTGAATCTTAGCATTTATTCAATGGGGTATGAATGAGTTATGAAAATTCTTCTTTGCTGGAGAGATAATGGGATATTGTTACATTTGCATATGCTTTGCCTCTTGCACGATAGCATATTTATGGTGTTTGTCATTTCGAGTCAGAAATACATACACAGATATTACACGTTTGTATTCAGGCAGTTATGCCTCAACATATTTGCTCCTTTTTCTGTCATTAACAAAATCCCCACTCCATCTGCATCTAATCCAAATTCCTTATGTCCATTCTGAGCAGGATGAGTAGACCTGAGCCTCTCCAGCTGTTCCTAGAGCTGCAAAGGTTTGTTTCTGGAATTGAATTTTCGGCCCTACGTAACCTATCTAGATTAGTGCCCTCACAGGGGGTACTTCACATAGTACTTGGTGGTAGATACGATGACGCTACACAGTTCTAAAATACACAGAGCTCCGAAATTTGTCTGCGTTTTCTGTTTCATGATAGAAAATGGTCACGTTGTTCTTTACTATTAGACAGCTAAATATGTGTGACAAGCAGCAATTCCTATTTACAGGAGTGTATATACATCTAGAGAGTGTAGTTGTCTATGAATATAGGTTATAGATATAAAATACACAGATATCTTTCAACTGAAAGACTAAAACACGATTATAGCGTAATTTAAATGAGAATATGGCCTTTTTAAAGTAGAAATACTAATGAATAGTGATATAAAGGCAAAAGGAATTTAAAATGTCAAGATACATTAAAAAAAAAAAAACAAAATCAAAGTTTCATTGGCTCCATTCACAAAGCCCCCAGTTTCAGTTCTCATCTGAGCTACCAGAAGATAACTAAGAAAAGAGAAGACTTGGGCTGAATAAATACGTGCTTTTGCTGCCTACTCACTAAATGCCTTTTCCTCACTTTTTTGCTGCTCAAGAAATGTTGATGTTCCAGAAGCTACTGCAGAAAGTGCCCAGCTCTTACCTGGCCACACATGGCAGGTGTGCTCCTGCATCCCCAGGGCATATGGAGACCTTGCTCGCTTAGGTGCAGCAGCCAGGTGGGGATGTGGCCAGCTTCCGCTGCTGCTGTTACTTGGGTTTGCATCACTAAGTGCAGGCAAAAGCTTGGGAACACCGACAAAAAGGAGCCTTTTGATCTGACCTTGAGGCTATGAAACAACTGGAAAAGCAGGAAAGTGATTGCTGGTATGCCAACAAGTGTGCCAGGCAGATGTAGGAATCCTGACTGTAAATGGGCCACCACAGGGAGCTTCCCATTGCTACCACTGCTGGTCAGGGTTTGCTGAAGCTGGAAACATGCAGTACACAGGTGCTTCACACCAGTGCCCCTGACGATGAACTTCACACAATTTCTGTAATTGTTACTAAGGAGGTGGTTTTTTGCCTTCTCCCCAGCAAGCTAAAAATCCCCTTTCAGTCCAGTGACTCATTCCCACTGAAGGTGCATTTCCAAAGCAGTGACCTTATGAGAGGACAGGGAATAAAAACATTGCAGCCCTCAGCTGCAGCGCAGCAGCCCTCAAAGGCATCCTGCGAGCCTCTGACCCCCCTCCTGCCCTTTTATCATATTTTAAAGGAGTCTTGATATTTTTTTTTCTTTGAAAACAAGCAGGGATAGATGAGAGGTTCTGCAGGATGGTTTGTTTATTTGTTTCTTTTCCTTCCCAAATGTAGTTCCCATCCCTCCCAGAAGGTGTTCTGGCTATCTGGGCAACTAATGAAATAATAATATTGCCTAAGACGAGGGAGTGAAAGTCTAGAGGGGAAAATGCTTTTTTATGTTTTGTTTCTAATCTGACTGCTTAGCATTCTTCCTTCCCAGTTAATATCTGCTGGAGTTGAGTTATCAACTGACATTTTGGAGTAACAAGCTATGTTTCAAACATCCAAGAGCTCCACTCCTGTTAGCAAAGCCTCTCTACTAAACACACAGTTGCCAGCCCCCAGAATGTTGCTTCAGGCAAGATCAACATTTACAAAACAAAGCCCAAAAAACGGGGGATTTGTTTGTTAAGTATCTGTCCACTGCCTTTTTAATCACTGTTGGAAAGAAAACAAGAAAACGAAAATAGGAATTGTTGTAAGTCACCTGTGAACAGCAGGCATGCTGAATTGGAGATACTTGGTTCATTTGCAGGGATTTCTTCCGTGCATTGTAAAACGTGTGCTGTGGTCCTTAGTTAACATATCCTGATTCCAGGTATAAAGGAATGTGTAACATTTTTAACTGCTGGCCAGAAGGTCACTTGACAAGCACTGCACCCGAAGTTACTCATTGCAAAGATGAGACAAAAAATGAGTCTGCTTCTGAAAAATAAAAAACCCAAACAAAGCACTCTCTGTATGGGAGGGGTTTCAGACGTTAAATTAGGTTCAGTAGAGGACGATGAAGATGCACATAATAAATTTTTAACCGTGGGGAAGCAAAGCATGGCTTCTGACCCCGACAAAGCCTGATGTGCTTTGCCAGTGCCCTCCCTGCCTGGCAGGAGGAGCCCAACAGGCCTGGCCCAAGAGCTGCCCGGTGCCCTGCCTGGAGCTGACCACACTCCAGCACCTTTCCGGGCTCTCACAGCCTCAGCACAGCGACAAACACAAACATGGATTACTACACTGAACACGTCAGGCTAAGTCAATAGTTTAATAACCACTATTAAGGCTTTTCCAAATCCATTTAACAACTGTAAATTATTCCAAAATAGTCTCAGCCAATCAGCTGTGTAGTCACTGACCCACAACTATGTGCTTATTTCTCAATTAAGCAAATCTCCACACCCTGGATGGCTTGAGCTGCTGTTGTGGTTTCCTACATTGCAAGATGCAGCATATAAATCCCTGTCTGCCGCCCAAGAGCCTCAGCTGGCTGTTCCTGACAGCAGGTACTGCAGCTTTGCCCTTACTGGCATTGATGCTGGTGCTAGGAGAAACCTCTCTGCTTTACTTGTCTCCTGCCATCTCCTCCAGCGCATCCCCCAGCTAAAGCTGTGCTGCTCAGCTGGCCCTGCCCTGCCAGTAGTCCTGCAGGACCACTCTGAAGATCCATGCTTTCCTGGTCCAGGAGAAGGGTCACTCACTGCCTGATGCCATCCCTGAGCTCCCCAGGACTGAGCCAGGGCAGCCACCCGCACCCTCTTGGAGAAGCATCTGAACTGGAGTTGGGCTCCGGGGCTCCTGGGTCCTGAGCACGTTGCTGGCACCAGTGAGACAAGCCAGCAGTGATGGGCTGGAGGAGTACGGCAAGGCAGCATCAAGAAGGAGCCAGAGGCACTGCTCCCCATCAAAAGACTGAGAGTTTACAGTCATCGTTCAAAGCCGGAGAGTTTATAGTAGCCAATCAGCCCATCGGGGGGAACAGGGAGAGCCCATCAGGCACAGCAGGAATAATTGGAGGGAGCTCCTAATTAATTTGATAATAACCTTATCCTGCACTAACACACTCCACATGCAAAAAATGGGTAAAAAGTGCCAATTAGCGGTGGAAGTGAAAGGAGACGTGTGATGGAGAGTCAGGGAATGTGGCAGGGAATGGGCCTGTGGGCAGGCAGGTGTGCCAGGTCCACTGGGCACTGCTCGTCCTCAGGCATGGCCATGGCTCTGTCCTGCACAGCCTGGCATCTGCTGCAGCCCATCTCTCCCACGGAATGAGACAGCTGCCCTCTCAGTATTTGTACCTGTCAACCAGCCGTAGATGGGCTCAAGGTACATTTCAGGAGTGCTCTAAATTGTTTTCTGTGTCCATTTTACAAGACCCAAGGTCTTCATCCTCCTCTGATGCACAGAAGCCTGCGGGCCTGCGTGCCCACCAGCCATGGAGCGAGGTGCAGCCCATGAAGCAGGGCCTCAGCCCCTCAGAAAGCAGAGCTGTAGCTGCATAGACATGCTTTTCTTGGTTTTCTCACCATTTGTCTAGTCTACAGGGAGGTTTGGAGCAAAGAGGGCAGAGCAGCCCTCCTCGAGGTCCCCTTCCTGGCCCATAGTGCTGGGGCAGGTGCTGGCAGAGACAGCCCATGGAGGGCACCTACAAAGCTTGCAGAGAGTCAAGACCCCGCAGGGACCCCAGAGCTGCCCTTCGCCCCCAGCAGCACTCATCACAAATGGTTGCTAGTCCACGAATCCGATTTGGGATTTCATTTCTAAATACTAATGTTGGCCTGCCACCAGCATCTAAGATAGAGGTTTGGTTTTTTTTTTTTCCCTTCTATTAGTTTGTATCAAGCTGTTTTGTGTTTTCATTGCTGAATTTTCTGAAAACTCACAGCATTTTGTTTTACAGCTTAATCCCAAGGCCAAAACTGGCAAATAATTCAGTATCTTTTTCCAGAAAATAGGCAACTCAGATGTAATTGTCAAAATTTTACCAGGTATCTTGTACTCACCACTTTAAAAGCTCCCACAAAGCATGCAGCTATAATGATCTCCAGCTTTCTTTCTGGGCAAATATGAAAGAGGGTTTTTTTATTAGTATTTGTGAACATGGACAAAAGTCCATGCTTCGTGGATGCTATTGTGATCACTGGAACAGACATGCGGTGTTTTACTTATTTCCTAATTTGTGCCTTGCAAAGTAGAGGGCACACACAGGAATTTGAGTATTCCAGTAGCAGAGGGCTTCACAAAGTCAAGGAGGAGAGGAGCTGCAAAGAACAAAAGGGTAGCAGCTGCCAGCTCCTGTTGGGGCGAGAGCAGAGAAAGGGGGCTTGAGTCCAAACACCTATCTCACAGCAGCTTTGCAGTCACAGGGCAACTTCCAGCCACTCAGTACCAAGCGCTTCCTTCAGGCACAGGATAAAGGCAGTTGGGATGAAGTGGGTGCCCCAAACATGGTGATGCCTCACAAAGAATTACAAAATTGTAGGGGTTCAAAAGGACCTCTAGAAATCACCTAGTCCAACCCCCTGCTAAAGAAGGTTCAGGTCATACAGGAACATATTCAGGTGGATTTTTAAAACCCCCAGAGAAGGAGACTCCACATCCTCCTTGGGCAGCATGAGCCAAGGCTCCCTCACCCTCACAGCAAAGAAGCTTTTCCTTATGTTTAAGCGGAACTTTTTATGTTCCTGCTTGTGGCTGTTACCTCTAATCCTGTCACTAAATGCTTCAGAATAAAATGTTGCCCCATCCTCTTGACATCCACCCTTGAGGTACTTATAAGTGCTGATGAGGTCTCCTCTCAGTCTTCTCTTATCTAGGGTAAATTTCAGAGCCACTAGCCCCTGGGGCCATCAGCCAGCACACAAATGGACAGGAAGGTAATTGCAAGAGGCGCTCCCCTGGGTATGGATACCTGTGCCCGGCAGAGTTGAGCTGCACCCTGGAACCCTCAGCACACCCATGTATCCTCAGCTGGGCTGAAATCAGGGTTAACAAACTCTCAGAGGAACAATGCCTTCAGGAGTTCGCCTTGTCTCCCTGCCCCTCACCCCACCAAGTTGTGGGTCAGCAGTCACAGCACAGGGAGGGGTGGGAACTGGGGTTTGTACCCATGCAGTGAAGCCAAGTAAGACTTCTCTCCTCACATGCTTTTAACATTGGGGTCAAATCTTGGGTTTAAAACAAAGACAAAAAAGCAAACTCCTCTAACATTTGTGTGCATCTTTAAAAAGCTTCATTTTAAAATGAAACACAAACCTGGCACCTTGCCTCAGGACTGCACAGATTTAACTGACACCACATGGTAGAGTTCAACTCTTGCATCCACTGGAGAGAGTTTCTCCAGTGAACTCTGGAACCAAATCTCTGACACAGAAAGCTTTAAATCTGGAAACATTCACTACCCTTCCATCTCATTAGAGAATAGACGTATTTGCCAAGGCACAAGGTAAACCAAATGCCCAAGTTAGCAGTAAGGCAGACTACGTGTCTCTGCAGCCTTCCTTGCAGGAGGACCATATCAAACCAGCTCAGCTTTGCTACATGATTGTACCTCATCTCTCCACCTCAGGTAAAACTGGGCCCAGCTCAAGCTCCTCACAAACTACCTATTCCTTTCTCCCATAAAACACTCACGTTCAGAAAGTGCTGTTAGCTATTAGCGATAGCACTCTGCCAGGGCAGAGTCTGCCTTTTTGATGAGGTGCCGATATGAAGAGGGTCTCCTTGGTACCACATGCAACAGAAAAGACATTCGTTGTAGAAAGCATCCTTCATACTGCTCTCAGCTCCCATCCAAGCCCATTGCACAGAAGGGTGGCTCTGCTCCTCCTTCTCTGGGAACTGATACTTTAGACTGCATTGTAGTAGAGCAGATTCACTCCCCAGTAGAAATAAGAAATAAAACATACTCTTTCTTTAGAGCAAAGAGACTAAAACCAAAGCATGTGACATGCTTAGTTAAAAAAAAAAAAAAACCAAACCAGTACACACAACTTTGATGTATTCGATGCAGGAAATGACATGGTTTCTCCAGCTACACTGCTATGAAATCTTAAGTGAAAGATTGCTTCCAGCAGAACACTCTGATTAAGTCTGAAGATATTTAAGAGAAAATAAGATTTCAAGGCCCAATTAATTTTCTGATTAAGAAATCAAGATGAGTAAGGAACTGAGAGCAGCAGCTGAGTTGCCAGTATTTTTCCTTGATTATGCTTCTGTTTATGAATGAAGTTTTAAGAACCAAGGTACAGGAGAGTAAAAGGTTGACCTTTGATGTATGTGATATGCCATAAACTAGAACCAGCCCTCCAGATTTTTGCTTGTCAGCTTTGCATTTACTAAACAGAAGTCACATTAAAGATAATGTAACATGATTACAGGTTTCTTTCTGTGACTAAAGCTCTCTCTTAAAAGTAACCTATATGCATTGCTTCTTCTTTCTTTACAGTGTTTTGAGTTGTTTCTTTTCTAAGAAAAAAAAATGTGCCTGAAAGGTTTGAGAGCCAGTGCTTCTTCCTACTTGTCTCATTTTCCTGACATTTCAAAGTCATGCAAAATCTTGTCCTTCCTTTTTTTGTTAGAGAAATTTGTAGATGATCTGTGTTTCTCCACAAGGGGAGAGCGGCTTCCTTGCTCCTATGGAAAAGTAGGAGAGGGGCAGTTCCTCACAAAGAGCTTGTCTTGTAACTGTTTTAGTAATGAACATAAAAACGAAAACAGTCTCAATAAGAAACATTTCTGGGTAGTGAATGAAGATATCATGCACTCGGCAGACGTGAGCCCTTACCAGCCTCTCTCCAATCGGACACAGAGCCTCTTGGAGCAGATGTGCCATTTTGCTGCTTAAAAACATACCGCTGAAAACCAAAACTCTTCTCAAGATCTTCTTTACACACTCATGATCAACCTGCATGCTATTTTCAAGGAATAATGACTAGATGTAACTTCTGTAGAAGCATGTTCCTAACAAAATCTAAACCTCCAACTTAAAAATCTGACTAAAAAGATGGAAAACTTCCACCTGTGTTGGGGAATTTGAGAGACTTTCCCATGTCCAAATCAACTGCATACAAATGCTAGAACAAGGGGCTACCTAAAAAAGTGAGGTGGGGGGAGGAAATCACCCAGGAGTAAAGTCAACTATACTGAGATTCCAACGTACTGCAGGCAGTGAAAATTGTCTAACCCCCTGAAGTTTGCAAGCCTCGTCTAAAGTACTGTATACTCCATAAGTAAAACCTCCTGCCCCCGAAATCCAAGGGAGGGTGAAAGAACTCACTTGAAGGTTTGCCTCTTTGAAAAAGACCTGAGGAGAGGGAAAAAAGGTCCATTTCAGGGCTCGCAGAATAAGTGTATTTAGATACTCCTCCTTAAGAAAGGACCCAGATATAAGCAAGGTTTGTGCCATAGTTTAAATCCAGGTTCCCAGGAAAACTTGCTTACAGAAAGATCAGAAGATCTGAGGATCATTACTGCAGAGGATTCGGAGAAATTATCTCCTAATATGCAGTTGAAGACAGAACTAGTCTTGGTCTCTCTGGCTTGAACCTCTACTGAAATTTAATGCTGACAAATCAAAAAGGGATATATCCAGAATCCATAACCCTGATAAAAATGGGAAATCTGTATCATCTTAATCAAAGGATATGCCACCCTGAGCTGGATCTGTGTCTTGTCCCTTGGCCTCATATGACTCCTGTGAGCTAGAGGTTAAGGGTTTGTTAAAGAATATCGGTTTTGATTAAGTGTCACATACGGTGTAAAACATCCTCTTTATCATTGGAAGTGAAGGTTGGGGGCCAGACAGTGCCTTTTAGTGAGCTTCTAATATAAATTAGGTGTCTTAGGTAATGGGTGGTTTTCAGACAGGATTGATCTTTCTATGGTCCAGTGAAAGTAGGTGTGTTTGGTGAGATGTCACAAAAGCGAGCTTCCTGGCACCTATACTAATAGGCTGGTTACCCCTTTTGGAGTAGGACTTGAAAAATGTAGCACAGGAATCCCCCCTCCCCCTTCCTAACTTTTTCATTTTCTTGATGTAATGGGCAAAGGTCTATACATCCTTTACTCCTTTGGTATTTCAGTCCTTGTATTTGTAGTATCACTCAGTGAATCTTAAGCCACTCATCCTTTTAGTCACTTACAGCTCCCTAAACTTGCATGAACTTAAAGATGAAGCAGTTTTGAGTAGACTAGGTTACTTACTATTTTTATCAGTGTACAATCTTTAAAGGAAAATGTATTAAGTACACCATCACCACCACAACCAAATGATTTCTGTTCCCTATTCAGCCCTCCTTGGAAACTTTGATTGCACAGAGACGTAGGAAGAACTGCAGAGATGTTAAACCCTAAGTTCCCCTGCCTCAAAAATAAGAGCAAACATGCATTTCTATAGACATCAAAACGTGTCTGTATTTTCCTCTTTATGAGGTAGAAATTCTCTCAGCTTTGTGCAAAGAGTGACATGATCAAAAGCGCAAACTGAGCACATGAGAGCCAGAAGCTCTAATGCAGAGGCTAACCACGGACCTCAGGTAAAGAGGGTATATACAAAATAAACCTTTTCTTTGTAGTTCATTGACACGTTGTAGTTAAAACTTTTCTGAAAAGTTTCCATGGATTTATGAAGAAGTAAAAGCACAAATGCACAGTCGGTACTGCAGGCTCATAAACTCAGTTGATGAACAAAACCCCTACACCTTTAAGTATGCAAGAATGTGTCACAAATGTTTGGCTATTTCACTGCATTTCCCACAGAACCACTCATCATTTGGCCACTGGTAAATATTTAATTGTTTAAGATATATTGAAGTAATTAAGATACATGTCTATCCTGATTCTGACCCAGAAAAGCTACCTTGGTCCCCAATTTAACTAACCAGGATAACCAAGATTTAAAGCATCAATACCCTTCGTTTGCTTATAAAAACACATTCGTCTTTAGACAAAGACTTAGGTGCAACTGTAACTCTAAGCACAGAGCAGTTTCCCTAAATACAGTGGGATTATTATGGTTAAAGTTGCATTTGCCTGCAAACCATAACAGAACTGGCCTGAGACATTTCCTTCCTTTTCAATTATTTCAGATATGAAGCATAAAAACTCTTTTGTTGGCGTGGAAGACCCAGACAACCTTTCCTCTCTCCTACCTCAAGATCTTTCTTCCTTGTTTTTCCTTAGTTGCTCATTGTTATAATGAGGTAACTTTGTCCAAGTGCTTTAAAATGAGAGACATTGTAAAAAACTAACTAGTTGAGGTTTGGTTTTTTTTCAATAGCATCAAAGGAAGGACACTTATTCTTACACTTCCACATGCCCAAATCAATTCCTAGCTGTCACTTCCTACGTCCAAGGGAGACACGTGGAACCAACAGTGTGATGGGTGGATATTTCTGCTCACTAGGTCATGTATAAAGACAAGAAAAGAGAGACAGATGTTTCCAGGTGTGGATGCTTGGTGAGAACAACAGATTTGGGAAGGCACTAGGGCCCACAGCCAGGTTCAGGCATTTGGGCTCATGGACTGGTCTTTGGGCTCCAGAAAAAAATCAACTTTCTTATTTAAAAGGTGCCCACTTTGGCTATCAGGGGTATGATACATCTTTATTTCTAATGTACTTAAAGATATTTCCTTCCAAGTAAAGGCATCAAGTAGAACACAAATAAAGTGTAATTGTTTACCAGTCACTAGGTATAATACATAAATACCTCTAAGATACAATTTGACATAATATTAAAATACAAGAATCATGCAAATAGCCCTCCATTACCTTTGAAAAATAAACCTAATAATTTCAGAGTGAACATATCCACCTCAGAGGGGCCACAATGCCAATTCCCTTCCAAACCACTCCAGGAGCTCGCTTAGGAAACAAACATACATTTTATGAGGTTGTCTTACATGACACCTCACGTTATTCCTCATAGAAGAGATGAAAAATGTCCAAGAACTGCAGAGTTTGCCAAAGTCAGTTATTTGCCCATCAGAAACACACCTGATCTTGCAGGAACACTGGCTCAGCAGCTGAGTACATGCACAGCCAAGCCTCACTTTGCTTTACTAATCTGTTGGCACTGGAACTGTGCTCCCAGGAGCACTCAGGATACTCACAGCAAGTTTAGCACAGCTGATGCCAGTATCCGAGGAGGAAGGCAGTGCCACAGCAGCAGGAGCACCATCTGAGCTCCCTGAGCAGCTGTAGGCAACCCTTCAAATTGCTTCCTCCAGCTCCCATCCCTCTCCTATTTTTTTTTATGGTTTTGTGGGATTTTTTTAATGTCTCAGATGTAATTTCAAGGTGCTTCTGTCTCCTAAAACTCATGCTAAAAGCTAATACTGCCTGATTTGTCACAGGAACACCTCCTCCTCACTGCAGAAGTACCGGGGGGAGGTAGGAAGGAGCACAGATGTGCCGTGCTCATAGTTCCTCTCCAGACATTGGGCTGGGGACTGGGACATGGCTACAACAGGTTGCTAGTCAAGGTACTTCCCCATCCTTTGCCAAATGAACTTCTTCACAGTCTAGGAATTACTGTATAAGTGTTTCCAGTGAGAATACACTGGTTTATCCCAGCTTCCCTTGTGTGTCAGGAGCAAAAAGGCTGTTTGCAGGAACAGTTGGGCAGCCACAGCACAGGCCTCCCTACAGCTCCACTCATGCAATAGAGAAGAAAGCTTACCTGGGTCTTTCCTTTTAGAGCCAGTAGCATTGCAGTGCTTTCAGGCCTGCTCTGCCATCCTCTGTTTCCCATGGACACTGCAGGTGGCCCAGACCCCCCCCTCTATATGGGGTCATGGGGGGCATAAGACAGCATTCAGCAACTGACAGTTCATTTTCTCTGTGCCACAGCAAAATTACTGCAAAGAGAGAAAACAGAGACATGCCACTGCTGCAAAGAAGCGTTACAGAAATATTGGAGACTCTCCATTCCACAGAGAGAGATTTTGTGCCTCCCTTGAAATGTGGCAGAGATAAGAAGTGCTAGAAAGGTGGTGTTGAACTGAAGATGCCTGAAGGATCAGTTCTACAGTTGCTAATCTCTTTTTTTTTTTCTTTTTTTTTTTTTACAGCTTAATGAAAGTTGCAATAAAAAGGTGATTTCCCCTTTAACCCTGTGGCCATCAAACTGTGAGCTGTCTGCCTGAGGTTGGAGGACTGAGAGGTTCCTTCTATGTCATGGTTTGACATGACAGCCTTTTCTGGTAAGGGGGAAGGGGCTGTAAAGATGGTGCCTGTAAGAAGTTGTTTGCAACTCTCCTCAGCTCTGAGCCAGACCCACTGCTGGGACTGAGCCAATTAGACACCTCCACGATCACGTTTTAAGAAGAAGCCGGAAGAGGAGGTTTCTTCCTCCATCTTTTTCCTGCTTCTTCCTTCTTCT
>WBNH01009911.1:355308-453408 GCA_013401255.1 Urocolius indicus
GGAAAGAAAGGAGGGATGGAGGAGGGAGATCTTAAAGTGCTGGTTGTAATTTTCTCGTCATCCTACTCCCTTTTTGCTTTTATTCCATTCTGTTTCTTGTAGAATAAACTTTCCTACTTTCCTCTCTAAGTCGACTACTGGAGTTTGTTTTGCCCAGCACCGTAACTGGCAGTGAGCCCTCCCTGCCCTTGTCTCAATCCACAACAACCTTGCTCATCTTTTTACTCCCATTTCTCTGGTGCCTCTGCCATCCTAACAAGGGTTGGGGTGAATGGGGGCACCGAGCGAGAGACTGTGGTCGTGCTGCTGCGCTGGCTGGGCCAAACCATGACATTCTGTTTGGAGAAGAGGGAGGATTTAAGGCCTGTTACCACAGGGAGTTCATGAGGCCTTGCTGGTGGTCTCAATTAAATGCAACACAGCATGTCCTACTTGAAAGGTAGGTGATGAATGGAGGTAAACATAGCTGCAGGATATGTAGGAGGCAAACAAAGGCCTTTGGAAATGCAGGTCTACTATTGGAGCAGTCTACTTAAAGAGGCTACATTGTTTGTCCGCTTCCTCACGCTTTAATGTCAACACAGAGCAGAAAAGAATGCACCCAGAGTCCCTGCTACCTCTCTGGAGGAGTGTTTCTGCAGACCTCACCAGTGCAAAATTTCTCAGTAGAGAAGTGACTCTTCAAGAGTTGAGACAGTTGTGCACGGATTAAGGGAGGAGGGGAAAAAAAAGACCAAAACCCTTGACCTTTAGAGAACGGGCTTGTCAAATTCAAGGGAAAATTTCTGTGAAATAGAGTATTGAGCAGTTCAGCTCAATAGAGTTGAAACAGAGTATTCAGCAGTCCAGAGCTCAATACTCTACTTGTGCCTGAGCACAGGGTCTCCGATTGCTATCCCACACCCACTTGGTATTAATTTCTAATTCCTGTTGGCCTTTGCTCATCAGACGGGAGCGGAGTGAGTATCACACTCAGCGGTACAGATCCACTTCTGCCATAGGGACAAAGTAGAAGCCATCCCTGCCCCAGCGGGAGCCCTGGCTACCCAGCCCACCCCCCTGCACCAGCCCCAGGCCCTGCTGCACAGGCCAGGCCTTGCACAGCTGCATTTGTAGCATCTCCACTTCCCCCAGGATGGGCGGACAGACGGACAGGCGTGAGGTCCTCTGTGCCAGGCTTTGCCCAAGGCTGCTCTGGCAGCTCACGACAGATGAGCCTGACAGCCTGTGCCACAGGCAGGTGACTGAGCTTTAGCTCGCCCGGGAGTGCAAGCGCTATGTAAATCTCACTCCTAATCCAAATCGCTTTTGATAAGAACAAAAGCTGTGTGGAAATGAACATTTCCATCTTATTTCAAATTCTAGGTTTCAACTGCAATATTAATGCTATTTTACAGTGTAATTTACTTGTAATAATATGTCATTATTGCCATTTTACAGTTTTCTCTTAAAGTAGTAAAGAAAAATGTTTTAAAATGCACAAATAGCTGCAGCACAAATCTCCATTCAGCCCAAGAATCTGTGCTCTCCCGTCAGAATGGCACGTAATTGAAAACAATGACATCCCCAATGGGCTAAACACTCCAATCATTAACACACTTTTATTTTGGAATAAAAGAGCACACTTACAGCTTTTTTTCCTAAATAGTAAATATAAATTAAACATTTCTCTTCCTTTCCCAGAACGGCATCTGCTAGTGAAGCTGGGGCTGACCTCAAGCACTTTCTAATCTTGCACCCTAAGCCAGCGCACTGGGTTTAGAGAGGAACCTCCCCAAGGTGAAGGGTTCCCTCCAGCACAGCAGGCACAAGGCAGCCTGCAATGGGAGGAGCATCCTTACCTGGTGGCAAGTTCTTGAGTGCCAGGTGACCGTAGCACCAGGTTGGCAGGAACTGCAGAATACTCCAACAAGCCTTCAAGAGCTAAGCTGCCTGCAAAGAGACAAGGGATATGGCATGAAGGCGGTGATGCTTAACGCAGAAGACGTAACTCAACACATGTCATTTTACACCAGTTATGTTTCCATCTCTTCTGTCTACCTTTGGATGAAAACTAGTGCACCATTAGTCCTCTCGGTGAGCGAGGGAACTCATCTTGGGGAAGAATTGACAAGCTCTGTGAAAATCTCCCCAAATATTAAGGGCAGGATCCCACTGTTATTTATGAAAAATAGAAAGATGTCAACAGTTGGGCTTAAATAGCAGCCACCCCTAAGTAGGAACTTGAAAACCCTACTTATGCCTTGCACAGACTTCCAGCACGTTCCCATGTCCCGAGCATCCTCGTGGCGCTCTCACCCACTACATGCTCCCAGGCTGTGGGAGGAGGGATGGGAGCTGTGGTTGGCAGGATGGGAAATACAGACACTGTTCCCTACAGGGAAGAGTCCTTCTTGTGGTCTCTGCAGGACACCCTGCTGCTCTTGGGCACCTCTCAGGCACAACCCCAGAGTCCAGGCAGCCCTGAGGGACCAGCTCCATGACCCACTGGGGGACCAGGAATTGGACATCACCACTCAGGCACCTGCCTGAAGACTGGTGAGCAAAGGAGACATCAGGGCTTGTCTGCCAGTCACAAAGTAGAAACATGTTTGTATAAACTTTTTTTGCTCTAATATGACAAGTGAAGAGGGACTTAATTTTAAGGTTGATTAGTCTCTATCCTTGCTTACTTCATGGTGTACCTGTTTGCATAGCCAGACTATTGCAGCCATTAGGTTCCTCAGTCATGGGACAAAAGGTGTCCGTGTGACAAAGTCTAAAAACTGTCACAGGCTTCCCAGCCTTTTCCCAGAAGGATTCCCACCACCCTTCCCCCATCACCATATTCCACAGACAGACAAGGGGAAGCCTATTTGAGACCCAAATGGTCAGAGGAGTTGTAAGTTACGCACCAAGTTGCCTTCTGCAAGCTGGGAGTTCATACCAGTAGCGACTGTTGTTGAGCAGCTGTGAGATTTATGCTGCATTTCCAAAAAATGTAATTTCTCAGTGTGATCTCTATCTGAATTTGGCAGAAAACTATTTAATGGCTGGCAAAACATTGGTAAATAAAAGCAGATCAAGATGATGTTGTTACAATAACAGATTACATTACTATTCTCTGTCCTCAGGAAAACCCTGATTAGACCAAGATCCTCATGGGGTCTTATGAATAAGTCAGGAAGGGGCTCTAATGACCCCGCGTGAGAGCGCAGGAGCTGCAGCGCAGCCAGCGAGATGCCAGGTGCCTCTCAGAAACAGGCACTAGCCTGGATGACTTAACAGCAGCTATCACAGGGGGGTTGCTGATTTTCTTTAATAATTTGGGTCAGACTTTTTGCTAGTATAAACTAGTCTTGCTGTATTGAAGCCAAGAGAGCGGTACCAATTTACATCAGCAAAACTTAACCTTAGACTATTTTTTAATTCCTTCATTCTTCACTTTCTTACTGCAGATTTGTACCTCAGTCAGAATATTCCCCGGCACAGTGACAAGCAACAGACTTTTCTTGTTAATCTATGTACGGGGAAACTCCAGTAGCTGAAGTATCCTTCCACTTTTGCAAGCACATCTAGCAGTGATTGCTGATCTTAGATCTTGAATTGCATAATTACCAAACTAAGAGAAAATTGCTTTTTGCTTTTGAGTGTCAGGACAGCTCTGAATCCATGAATGACTCACCCTCAGGCACTGGTGTTTAATTTATGAGCTATTTATCTCCTTGCATACACCTCAGCACAAACAATTATACTTAGTAATTTGTTGATCTTATCAAGGCTGTTTGATGTTACTATTGCCACCTCCAATACTGCTGTGCTTTGAAACTTAAACAGGATTTATAACCAAATTTGGATACTTTGCACACAATTCAGATTTCAGAGAAGTTTAACACTTTGGCAACTAAAAGGCTGTGCATACCATTTTCAAAGGAGAGAAAATGTTGTCCCTTTTGCTGAGAAATTTGGCCAGGTAGCCCTTCAGCAGGCTCATCAGAGCCCCTGGTAAGAGCTAGTTCTGTCCTTGCATGGCACAGGTGAGTTTCTGTAGCACAGGACAGGTGGGAGTGGGTCCCTGCCCTGGGGATGCAGACACCTGCATCACCCCCATCCTGTGCCCACTGAGCTGCCATGTCCCTGCTCTGAGCTGTGCTGCTGCTCAGCTGGCTCTTCAGAACATTTTTATGTGGACAACAACCTTCTCCTCATTACTGAGCAAGGAATTTATTTACCTTCCAGTTATTACATGTTTACCATAAATCAAACTTTATGAAGACCTTTGCACACTCTAAGTCTGTTATCAGTAGGTACCAAATCTAGGTGCACATGTGCTCACCTCTGGCTGTACTCTGGGTGCCTGTGAGGCGGTCACAGTTCTCACCAACAGGTTTCCCAGATCCCTCTCACAAACTTCCTCCTGGCACGTGCTGTGATCATTAGCCTCACTGAAGTACCGCAAGTGCACTCGGCACAAGAGGTACAAGCAGTGCAGGGATTTAAGTCCAGGCTTGAATTAGCCATGATTTTAGAACAGGAAGTGCTGCTGTGGGTGAGGTGGGTGATCAGTTGCTGCCATGGGTGAGGCAGATCACTGGCAGGGGATTGCTGCCGTGGGTGAGGTGAGGGATTGCTGCAGGGGAATCACTAGTGCAGGATCGCTACCGTGGGCGAGATGAGGGGTTGATTGCTGCTGTGGGCAAGACAGGAGATCACTGGGGGGAGATCGCTGCTGTGGGTGAGGTGAGGGATTGACTGCTGCTGTGGCCAAAGTGGGGGACTAGTGCCGGCCAGGGGTCCATGGGCAGCACAGTCACGCACCTCACACCCAATTCCGCTGAAGCAGAAGGCTCTGGCTCACTGGGCATGAAAACTGTCAACACCGAGAGGTACTTCCTCCTTCCCTACCCTCACTGAAGCAGCCCTTTGACATATTACTTTGATGTGTTTGGATGTACCCCATATATAATCGCACCCACATATATTCCCAGCCTTTTCAGTTCCCCTGCTGTGCAGAGCTCCTGCCCTGCAGGGCCCAGCAGCGCTAAAGCCAAAGACCTTCCCCTGCCACAGCCCTTGGGCAGGCAGGCAAAGCCCTGTGTTGCTGCCAGGCCAGCCTGGCTCTGCCAGCACACTTACATCCCAAGAACATTTTCTGTTAACTTATACATCACATGTGTACTTGCAAAAGCTGCAGATTGTATTTTTGAAGTATATTTTAGGAAGTATTCCTGTGCTGAGCACATCCATTTTGCACGTAGCAAACAAACAGCTACAGGCACTGTGTGGCTGTACAGTGCTCGTACCAAGCCCCGGCAGGCAGGCACCTACCAAATCATCACTGTATGACAGCACACACACACGTAACTCATTTCACGTTATGCAACACGCTACCATATGTGTCCGTTCCCATGGAGTGCGAACAGGCACTACCTGTAGATAGAAGCCAAGAAATAACTGCTTCAAAGACATCCTTGAAACACAGAACTCACTTAAAAACTTTCAAAGCCCAGCCGCACACCACTCCTTCAATCCACTGCAATACTGCCATGAATGCCACTTCCTTGAGATGTACTTTTGTTCTTTTTCAGCCTCCAGTGGCTTTCCTGGTTTAATTGAAGTGAAATGGTAGATAAGCATAATCAAACATATCAAACTAGCATGGGGAGAGTAAAGATTTAAAAAGTGATTATTAGTTTTAAGCAATTACTACTAACTTCTAGCAATTCTCCCCCACCTTTATCCTCCATGAGAGGAGTTCACGATTGGTGAGAGTTAAAAACTAGATGAGAGTTTTTAAACTGAAACCCTCGCCACACACATTGTCCTTTCAAAATGCAACTTTATGTCCTACCAACCAGGCCCTGTGGTCTGGGAAGAGATTAAGGTGAACTTGGATGATGAAGGAAAGAAGGCAGATGGAAACCTGCTGCAGATGACAAAGGATCCTTCAAGAAAGGTAAATCATTTCAAACAATTACAATAATGCTGTGTCATGGTTTGACCACTGCCCCTCATCCACCCTCACGCTCGTTAGGACAGTGAAGGCCCCAGCAAAATGGGAGGAAAAAAGGAAAATTACGGTTGTTGTGGATTGAGACAAGGGCAGGGAGGGCTCACTGCCAATTACAGTTCTGGGCAAAACAGACTCCAGTACTCGACTTAGAAAGTAAGGAAAGTCTATTCTATTACCTACAGGAAAGAGAACAAAAAGCAAAAAGGGAGTAGGATGATGAGAAAATTACAACCAGCACTTTAAGATCTTCCTCCTCCATCCCTCCTTTCTTCCCAGGCCCAGCTCACTGATCCCGACATCTCTACCTCCTCCTTCCTCCACGGCTCAGGGGGGCAGGGAATGGGAGATGTGGTCAGTCTCTCACAGATGGGCTCTGCTGCTTCTCTTCTCAGAGGAGGACGACTCCTGGCATTCTTCCCCTGCTCCGATACAGGGTCTCTCCCCCAGGAAACAGTCTTTAATGAACATCTCTGGCGTGGGTTCTCCCCCACAGTTACAGTTTCTGCCAATATAAGGTCCCTCCCACAGGACACAGCCTCCTCTGGCCATAGTCACTGCCCCTGATATGGGGTCCTTAATGAAATGCAAATCTCAGCTTCACCAGTCCTCTCCTCAGGATGCAGGGGAGTCTCTGCTCCAGCACATCTCCTCCTGCCTTCCCTCACTGACCTTGGAGTCTGCATGGTTGTTTCTCTCTCTCTTCCCACTCCTTGCACCACCACCAGCCGGAGAAGATGAAGGGTCAGAAGAAGGAAAAAACCAGGAAGAAGCCTCCTCTTCTGTCTTCTTCTTAAAAAGTGATCATGGAGGTGTCCAATTGGCTCAGCCTCAGCACTGGGTCTGGTTCAGAGCTGGGGAGAGTTTCGAGCAACATCTTACAGGAACCATCTTTACAACCCCTTCCCCCTTACCAGAAACGGCTTCATGTCAAACCATGACACGCTACCACCTCTACAGGGCTGGATACAGTCAATGAAAGAGCATATAAGCATGAAATCAATACAATATTTGAATATATTTTTTAATCAAAATGCAGAACCAGTAAAGACATTAAGGAGATCATGGTCTTTACTGGTGTTTGGGGATAGCCTTTGAAGAAAAATTGCTTTGGAGAGCAGGCAAGAATGGTGGTACTGGGTCAGACTGGAGGCCCATCCAGTCCCCAGCATCCTGGTTTCTGACATGGGCCGACAGATGCCTGACAGAGGCAAGATATACATACCAGTTTCTCTGCCAGCATCCATCACGTGTTACAGACACTCCAAGTACAGAGGTGGTATCTTTAACAGGTTGGTTGTTTATTTCCCCAAAGATGCTCAAACAGTAGCTAAATCTTGGTGGCTCTTACCCTACCAACATGTTTACGTCAATTTTCAAATAGCCAGACACACAGGAGTTTCAGGCAATTATGTGGCTATTTCTAGTTCATCACTGGCAAAAGAGCACATCCACTATCCACATACTTTAGGTAACCTACTACGGAAACAACATTACGTTTTATCTGACAGATTAATGCACACAGAAAGTCCAAGCTTGCACTCCTTGTGCTGTTCTGGGAAATGTTGATTAGGGCAGAAAACTACATCCTACACGAGAGGTATCCATGGGTACAGATGGCCTTCAAAAGTTCAAATTTCTGATTTTCTTTATGCTTCTTAATGGTCTGAAATGTTACATGTTGGAGTGGCCAAGCACATCATCTGGATATTGCTATTGCAGCTGCCAACAAGAAACAACAGTAAGCCCTTACTTGGCTACAGCAATGTTTTTGTTTGACCAAGAACTTACTTTCAAAAGTGAATCTCCTGATTGCACCTCTTCACACTCTCCCCACCATCCCCATTTGCTCTGTATTGCACAGGAGTCTCACAGCAGGCAAATGGGTTATTCCTTGGGTATCTTATGGCAAAACTGTTGCTCTCTTAAGACTGAAGTGGAAACTGCCTTCTTTACCTCCTCACAGGACCAGCCTGCAATCAGCCCAAGGTAGCCCCTCAAATACATGCCATGGGAACATTTGGTCTTCTGTGCCAATAGCTTTGCTCTCCAGATCTCTCTCTGTAGTCACCCCGCAGGCCAGCGCGGGCACAGCCACTCTCACTGACATCACCACATCACTGTCAGGCACTCTCATCAGTTAGTTTGGAGGCAGGTGGCAGTGATTTTCCTCTTCCACTGCCATTTGTTTAATCCCAGAAACACATCAGCAACACCAGGGCTGTTAGGCACTAAAGGATGAAAGTTAAGAGGAAGGGTCAGTACTCTTCCTCCTTTGCAAAACTCTCCACTGTCCAAATTTTGGAAGAGGAGTGCCTACAAGGTTTTCTCAGCTGTCTCCTGCTGGAGCAACAGAACAGCTACTCCCCGTCATCATCTCCAGCGAGTGCAGGTCACTGAGGGAAAGCACACAGGCACATTTCACTTTTTTTTTTCCTTATACAAACAGCAAATGAGAGTAGGACAGACACATTGCACCTGGAATCACCTGTGCAGGTTGAAATGTGTAAATAACGTGTCCTTGGCTTGGGTTAAACCACATTTGTATTTAAAATTGAGTGCTTGATACTTGCTACGTATATCTACAAGTTTTTAGGGGTTGTGCTTAGACCCACTGAGGAGAAACACAGGCTGCACATATTTAACATGGCAGATACCACAAGTCACCAGTGAAAGGAGTAACAGGGTTTATGAGATTATTCTTTCTTTTAACAAAACTTGATTTTATTCTGGAGTAACTGATTAGTTTCAGTAGTTAAAAGAACATCAGTTAAAACAGAAGATATATCAGAAGAGATATTCAGGCAAGTCAATAAGCTGAAACAAACAAAAAAGTTATAGAATATCTATTTTTAAAGATGTGGTAAAATATCTAAAGCTCACTTTCTCTTTTCAGAACACTGCAATAACTTAAAAAACATCTATCAAGAACAACTTAGTTCAATATTAATGATTTTTTGTTTAGAACTCACTCGAATCTAAACAAATATGGCTTACGAAACGTAACTGAGAGATGCAAACATACAAAGTGATCCACTAATCGTGCTGTCCTTTCTAACAACACTGACGTGCAATAATTAGGGAGCATGGGAATACTTTGGAAACCAGAACAAATATCAGGCAGGACAAGAGAACACATTTCAGTGGGTATTAGTGCAGTAAAGAGGTTACTGTTCTTTCACCAACAACACATACTCCACTTCTCACTCATCTTTCATTGCGTCTAAAACCCAGCATGAACCCTTCTCTGTTACCAGCACCTTGCTGACTTCCAAGAGAAACAGGTAGCCTCCGTTTTCTTTTGGATTTGACTTTTAACACAAGATTTGGTGGTCTTAATCTTTTCTCAATTATGTAACATCAAAATAACGCCAAGAACAAATACTAGCTGCACCATGGAGACGATACAAAAGAGAATTTCAAGGGTTTCAAAGCCTCTGAAGCCCTAATTGCCTTGCTTTACAACAGTCTCCCCCCTCCTGCCACCCTGAAAAAAAGGAGACAGTCTTTAAAACAAAATCAACAACTACATTTTGAAGTCATCTGTCTTCCCTCCTTCTCCTCAGTGCAATTAAAGGCATGATGCCAACTTTTCAACAAGGGCTCTTGTGGCTCTGGCTGACCCACGTTCTCACTCTTGCAGAAATGAGCAATGGAGCCCAAAGGCAGCATCTCTGGGGAAGCCTTGGCGCAGGATGTGACCAGAGCTCCCACTATCACAACCACAGAGGGGAGGTTAGATAGTGCACAGATGCCTCTTCAAACTTTACTGCAAGCAAATGTATCCCAGCGATGTGAGAGGACTGGCATACCAACAGGCACAGGGAACATCAGCATCTCTGCCAGCCCTGACCCCACTCAACCTGTAGCTCACACCACAATCACATCACAAAAAGTCAGGTTGTTTTAAATGCATTAAACACACTGCAAATGAAGGCAATTCTACAGCTTGCATTAAAAGCACAAACTTGGTTTTATTCTTGCCAACAACTTATTCTTCTGCTACTCAAAAAGACTAACTCTCCCCTCATAGTTAAAGGGGCAAAAAAGGTTGCAGCTGCAACCTTACTGCAGCAGAATAAGTTCCCTATTGAGCACGGCGTGACCTCGTCCTTCACAACACTATCTGTATCACCCTCCCCTGGCCTGAAAGTCAGACCTGAGAGGACAACCTAGAGACAACCAGGCACCGTTGCTCCAGCCCCCACAATTTAACAACTTCAGGGCAAGAACAAAAGACTTTTTCAAAATCATTTGAACAACAACAACAAAATCTTTGGTCTCAAAGCCAATATGATTTTTTTTACATATATTTCTTCTCTCCAGTAAAAATCATTTAGGCTGCATCGTAGTTATTACCCCGACTATCATCTTTCAGCGAATGGCCATCTACAAATTCATTAACTTTTTCGAGACAAATCATTGGCATCCTAATCTTCTGATTCCCATGAAAGACTCACTTTCGAGATACAATTGCAGCTGCCCCACACTGCCAGTTACTGTATCATACACATCTTAAAATTCTGTAATCAGCATCCACCAGGTGCCGTATCGCATTCAGCACACCACAGTCAGTCAATACAGACATCCCCAAACACACCAAGGCTGGTTTTGTCAAATGTTTTATTGAGTGTAGACATCTGGAGTACTGTAAAACATGCATTATCTGTAGATTCAAAAAGGAGCAAGCCACATTGTCCTCACTGTCAAACGTGTCAGGCTTGGCATACATGATGGAGATTAATGAAGTATCATGAGAGTAATATGGTTCCTGAAAAGCTTCTACAATTTGGAGTAGGGTCTTAATCATTTGAAATGCAAAGCTGTTCACATTTAGTGAACTTGCATGTTTGCTGGAGGTGCCATATTTTAATTCAAAACAAACAAGAATAATTTCAGTGGGGGGGAAGGGAGGTTCCCTAGGTAGAAACTGTATGCTTTTTTGTTTCCAGATATTCCATCCTAAATAAAAATTCATATGCTTTTTGAAGCAGCACAGTTTATTTCTGAGCAATGAACAAAATTTGATATTCATTTTTTCTTGGGTTGTTGAGGTGTATTAAATTTAAAGAAGATAATATCTCCATCCTCCACTATGTAATTTCTGCCTTGTTGTCTGTATTTTCCAGCAGCCTGTAAATAGAACAGAAAATGAAAATGAGTTATTTCATTAGACACTTTATAGTGTTTTCAATCCGTAATTATTTAAATACATTTTGGTAAAGAAATGGTACTACTTCAACTTCAGATCTTGACAGCTACAGTAATCCTCAATTTGACATAATTTGGTTTTATATACATATAACACATATAGAAAAATAACTTAACCTCTGCCGAATCGGTGGTGCCTAAATGCCATCTGCACTCCACACCGGTAGACCTGTAAATTCTGGCAAGCCTGAAGATAAAGGACAGTAAAACAACTCAAACCCTTTTTTGCTCCCCCCAGCCCCAGCTTTCAGGTTTTCTTTTTCTTCATCTAGACACCATACAGATGGCAAACACCGGCAGGAGGAATCTGAAACAGCGTTGCTGGAAAAGGTGATGGGCAACAGTTTGTGCCATGACTGCGCGGCTGTTAAACTGGTCCATGAACTGCTCTGAGCAGCTGTGGATGAGCCAGTGCTGTCACAACTGAAGGTGGGAACCCTCTGCAAAAGTCACAACCGTACATGTCTGCTTGTGTCCAGATAATGAAAGGCTGAGGAGCACAAAATGCAGGCTCAGTTTTTCTATCAGAAATTTGCTTTAAAAGAAATTTGCTTCAGAAGGACAGATATAAGAGCAGATATAAGGCTGTGAAACCAGGATACAGGAGAAGGTGTATAGACCAAAGACATGAAAAGGAAATTCGTTATGGAAATGCTGTACTTGAGGAGAACAGAAAATAGGCAAGGAACCTATTAAATATCAGTACTCGCCACATTAGAATTTATTATTATATTTTTCTACCTTTATCTCGTTGTAATTAAACCCAGTATTACAGAGGGTACAGAGAAGCTGTGGCATTAGGACTGACAGACTGGGCGGGAGGTGGTCTGTGGAAGCATTTATCTTGAAAAAGTGATCTACAATATGGAAAAGTTGAGAGCTTCTGCTTTAGTTCAATAACCATTCCTGTTTTGAAGTTTCCTCTTGCAGGAGAAAATGCTTCCATGCAAGACCTCACTGTGCCATTATTCTCAATGACACTATCGCAGTGGTGGCATGCTAAGATCCCATTACAGCAAAGCTGTTAACTAATGACCTTAGTTGCAGTAGAACAGATCAGATTAATGGTACATAGTTAACTTAGACACCTTTCTCTCACAAAACCTCCTCTGTAAAGCAACGTATTTCCCCATATTGCTGTCTAGAAATTCAGAGGCTCGATAACCTTGTTGCTGTCATTCCTTATTTAAATGTTGTCACCAGCAATACAAGCCTCCAGAAAACTGCAAGTAAAATAGCCTTGACAATAAATATAGAGTGCGATGGTAACTGACCTTATCCCACATGACGTTATTGATAAGTAATAAATAGTACTTTTATATTCTCCACTCCCACAAAAATCTGTCTAGACTATAAAATATTTACTTTCAAGCAGACTTAGCAGCTCCTTCCTTTGTAGATCCTACTAATGCTCAAAGTCAAGAGTAATTAGACTAATTGATCGCACAAACACTAATAAAACAGCGTTGTAAAAATCATCAGCAAGCATAAGCTGCAGGCACGGATAAATACACTTATTACTCACAAATATCTGTACAAAAAACCCTGATCTCCACAAAGTAACAATGCTTTTTTTTTTTTAGCACACTATTGCATACTGTTAAAGATTTCTTTAATTAAACAAACTTTGACACCCTAATGCAAGTTTATGTATTTTTGTTACCAGTTTACAGTTAATTAAAAAGTGACAGTATTCCTTTAAATTCTCTAGAGACCATTTAATCCATTTCCATTGCTATCAGAAACACTGGTTGAAAAAATCAATACCCATTTGTGAATCTTGAGTATGTATTAAACAAGACACGTCTAACCAGTTCATTTGCACTTGAAAGCAGCCATCTGTAGAAGCCAGCTTTGCCTAAGCAGATATGATTGCTAATAATGTGATATCCCTGTAGACTACAAAGCCCACACAGTGCTATTCAGTGTATAGTTCACAGCACTGGCATTAAATTAGTTATGCTGTACTGGTGTTAAACACACACAAAATCAAACTTAAAAATCGATCAACTTGATAACATACAAAGCAAGCAACTCCCATTACCACTGTTATTTCAGTTGACTCCTAAAAGCTCCCAAATTTAATTTCAAAATTTACCAGCAATATAGAAGTAATTAGTATTGTGTATGGCATGAAACGTTGTATTAAATGCAAATTAGAACAGACTAGAGCAATATCACACGTTTTTCTGAGAGCCAGGGTTTTTTCTAACCCTGATTTAAAAACCAAGTAACAAATGCAGACATGCTTGCTTTGCAGATAGTTCAACACAATAACAATTTAGTCATTGAATATATTTTGAACGTGGAAGCTTGATGTTTAGAATCTCACACTGTGAAAAGCAAGTAAAGATATAGAAGCAAAATACATATAGACTAATTTAATATGTAGTAACTGATGCGGCTTCTCAGGGAAAATGGTCAGATTTGAGCATCGAAAACTGTCGGTGGCAAAATTTGAATTTTGGTTACATAAAGTGGCTTCTGACAGCAGAATATTAGATTTATTTATAGCTGTGGTTTCACTTTACAACTACAACTCTACTTCCCTTTTCATAAGACAGTTCACATGCCGCAACGAACCAATTATACCGGGATTTTTTTTTTCCCTTCACTTCCTGGGGTTCAAACAAACCTATTAAAGTCCCGCTGCTCAGTATGATCTTCCTTAGTGATACCACTGAGAATAAGCTGAATTTGAAATCATAGTTTTGCATACCTTTCAAGCTATCAAACAGAAAACAATAAAGCCGAAGCTTTAAAATTCTTTTAACACATTATAGTGTGTAGGAACCTTCAAATACTGAGAGTGATTAAATCAAACTCATGTCCTTTGGAATTGCAATTTTGGAAAATACAAACCTTAATGAAAACATCAAAAGTGCCAAACAAGAAATCAAATATGTAGGAAATAAAGGGACGTGTCAGTCCTTGAAGAAGGTGAAAATGATGTAATAGCAATGCAAAGAAGGACAGTTTTGCTCGTCACATTTATTTGTACAAGTTAATTTCATATTTAATAACTTCAGATATAATTTGTCAGCTATGCGAAGGGCACAACTTTGGGCACCCAATCAGTCTCTGCCCTCTAGTGTTGAGAAAGCAGATAAAACTCTTCTTAATAGAAGCGTCACTAAAAGGAAGTGTGAGCTCAAGAAAAAAGTTTTTCATTAAATACCTGCACTGTCTATTCAGTAGATAGCAGCTGGGAATCTTCACCTAATGTAATATACTATTGTAGACTACACACAACTACTACTGGCACCCTGAACAACTAAAGTAAGCCATGGCATTTTTTGAATAAGGCATCAAAGAGCAATTGAACCAAATACTGAAATGGTAAATTTCTAATTCTAATTACATCCTATCAGAGCCCAGGAGTGGAATCTGCTAATCCTGAAAAAAAATAAGGTACTTTTTTGTAATAGCATCATTTCTTAACCGTTTGCATATGAAGTGTAATACCTTCACTGCAAATTCAAAACAAGATGACACGTTATTAGAAGAAACAGATTTTCTGTGTTTCTTGCATTTCCTTTTAGAGATGATTCAAAAATCTCATATCTCATCTTAAAAAAGTGTGATTTTTCAAAAACACATTAATTTCAAGACTTATTAAATCCTGAACACTAACGTGTAACTGGAGAAAAAAAAAATCATTAGCACAGCATTTGGTCATAGTGTTGCCATTTAATTCATAAACTGTCATATTTTGGACACTGAAATAGTTGAGCTCCTGTTCAGTAACTTGGTGCATGTGCACTCTTTCTTAAGTAAAAGATGAAAATAGATTTTGGTCTACTGCTAGAGGTGACTGTTAAGATTCACTTAGTATCAAGAACTTCTCAGTGAAAAACAGATTTGAAATGGAAAAGTGGCACGCATGGAGCAAAGAGGAAGAAAAAGATGGGGAACTCACCTTGACGGCAGCTTCTGAACCTCCTTCTTTAAAATCCTCATATTTCATTACCTCAGCCATAATGAATCCCTTTTCAAAATCCGTGTGAATCTTCCCTGCTGCCTGAGGAGCCTTCGTCCCTTTCTGTCAAAGGAAAGACCGGAAGAAAATTAATTGCATTTAAGAAGATTGATTGCAGGAAAGGGGTTTCTCCTTTTTGATGTGCTCTCAGGATCTGCTGAAACTTTGTTTCCTATCAGTTAAAATGTCAGGCATACGGCTGGGTAATTCTCAATACCGGGGCGTATGGATAGATGCCTTTGCCACAGATAAACCAACTGATATTACAGAAGGGCAGCTTTGTTTTTCCTAATGGGTATCAACAGCAGTATTGATTTTAGAAGCTATGATTGTGTTTTGCTGTCAGATTCGCTTCGATCCCTAGCTCTCCACACAGAAAGGGAGGAAAATAAAGATTTAAAAAAAAAAAAACCAGCATCTTTAAAATCTGAATTACTCAAGACTTTTACTTGTGTCCAAATAATTTCAATGAAATTGTAACACTCATTGGCGAATCACATCTGTAATCAAAACTGATTTATGGATCTCAAAGCCTACATATTAGCTTAGTTGTATTTCAGAATAATTTTACTAATATAGAGCTAAATTCTTACCAAAGTGTCAACAACTGAATCTCTTAAAAAAAAAATGTTAAAATCTGAGGCAAGTATTATAAGATAATTTAAGTTTATGCAATAGAGGAGAGTGCATTATAACTGCATGCTTTAAATTACACAGACATACATTCTGTGCACATACAACCATGGAGAGAAATTTGAGAAATAATGGTGACCTAAAGGCTGCTTAATAAAGCATGTTAAAGTGCTAAGGAGTCTGACACTGTAAAGCACAGTTTTTACAATAAAAGATGTATTGGGTTAATATGGCTACTCACTGATGCTTACCTGACTAAATATCTTTGCACATTAAATCAAAGATACTTACAATCAGTCTTAAGATAAACCAGCTTTCAAATTTTCTAATAAAGAGCAAGCATTTCTCCTGCTGAAACCAGCGGAGTTTCAGGATGTGTGCTCTTTAAAACTATGGCAAGAATTAGAACAACAAAACTTCTGCTTTTATATTATTTTGGTAGGAATTTCAGGGACTTTAGCTAGCAGTTATGATGTAAACAGAGATGAGATGAAAAGGCTAAAAAAAAACCCACTCTTTTAGGAAAATAAGTTAAATGTGCCAAAACATACACACAAATGTCTGCAGCAGTATTAATAAAAACATAAATTTACTGGAAATTACGTTGCTTAATGAAAACAAATTAATTCCCTTGAATGAAATTAAATAACAGCACCAAAATTCACTGCACAGCACTAAATACTCTGATGAAAAAATAAAAGCTCAATGAGATTTGCACCTCCAAGAGTTGGCATTTTTGAAATTTATAAGATAGAATTTGTAACTACCTGCATTTAAAAATATTTTCCAGTAGTAATCTTTATATTGTAACATATTTCCATTCAAAGGCAAACCACTAAAGCTCAGCTCTTACTGTTCTCTGGGAATAAATTTGTCCATCTCTATGGCTATAATAATTCAACATCAATATTTAGAACACCTAATATAATTTTAGGCATTACGTCAGTTCCTGGATAAACATACAAAACTACCAAAATAAACAAGGTCTAAATATTAAAGTCAGTAAAAGACCTGAATTACTGCACACTGATTTTAGGTTTTAGAGCTCAACTGTGTATCCATGAGGAATATAATGATGTTATATTGCTTTTATTGCTGAAAATGTAATCCGAGCAAAGCAAAGGAGGAATGAACCATCCGCAACCCAAACAAACTTAGCGAATACAAAATGAAAAGCAACATCAATTTCACTGCAGACAAACCCAGTCACACAGATTAAGCAAGCACAATACTGGTACGTCTTATCTCTGACCACAGGAGGAGGGTAGACAGATTCTACAGGATGAAGAAATTCAGACTATGTAATAGGCAGAATCAATTGTTACCTGCCTCAATCAATGCAGCTCCACTTTCACTGTTCAGCAGCTCACAAATAATTAAAGTTATCCTGGACAAAAACCTCATCTGTAATGACTAGCTAACCGCCACCATGACAAACTTCAAAGTCAGTGATATCAATCTGAATTCAATAGTGTGGAACTGGATATAGCTGATGAATAAGTATGAATCTTACCCTGATGGTCCATGCACGCACTTCATCTGGGCCTGCAGTGAAAAAGTATTCTAGTTGGAGTGCTGCATATCCAGCCTTAATGATCTTTGCTAAAGCACTGAAAAAAAATTGAATCCAATTCATTCAACATACACACATAAAACAGCTAAGTGCCCCAAGTAATCAATTTACATGGAAAGACATCACGTATTGTGAAGACACCAGGACTACTTTTAAACACAGCAACAATCCCAGCAGCCTTTTTCTTCTAACTCTCCTTGGAAGAACTACTTTTTTTACTGCAGAATCATAAAGATAGTATTTTGATTTGTTTATTCGGCAGGCTACAGAAATGTGGGATAAATGTAAATCACTCTATCAGGCAGCACTTTTGGTCTCATGCAATTTTCAGGACTCTAGGTCATGAAAGCATAACTGTTTGAGTGAAATTCAATATTGAAACAATTTATTACAGTTCTTCAGAAAAATTATGGCAAAATTTTCTCCACCATCCCTATTCCCCATGGATGACGAAACAGTTTTGGTGATCATTCCTTCTCAAAAATATACATAACTAATACCTATGTTATAATTAAAACACTGTACAGAGATGACAGATGACAGTTAAAAACTTAATTTAAAATAAATCTTTTCACTCTGTCTCATGGTAAAGAAAGGAGAAGATTCTCTCTTTATAATGGTAATTACTCTGTCATTTATTATTCTATCAGCGCAAGCAATTAAATTACTGCAAGGAAATAGTTGATAATAAAGTGTAGGGAAAATGAATGCTAATTAACCTTTGTGTCATGTTCTCTTCCAGATACTTCTGTTTCTCCTCAGCACTCATATCTTGCAACTTGAGTTCCAAGGCCCCACTAAAAGGAATGACCAAAGCACCCGGGTCGTGCTTGTCCACCCACTCTTTAATTTTTATCAACCTGTAGACAACAAAGGGCACAACATTATCTTGTAGTGCATGCATGGCTGTACCACATTCATTATTATCAAGTAGCACATACATATTCATAAGAATTGCACGGTTTTATGATGCCATCTTTTTGTGTATTGCTTTCCAAGGTCAAGGCATTAACAGGCAGCAATTGCTTCAGGTGTACTCCATTAACATTTCACTGTTTCTTGGTTTCTGTTTGGCATTTAATCTATCAGAAATAGGCATAATTTGAGACAATAACTAGGGTTTTGGTGGAGGTTAAATGCTTGCAATCTAAAATGCTAACTGAATAAAACTTTGTAGATCTGTGGACATTTTTCTGAGACTTCGAAGAGTGATATTTAACAAACATGGTGAAACAGGGAGGGGTGGAGGGGGTGGTCTTCAGTTTTTCCTGACTTTTTTCTCTCTTTTTGTTTTTAAAGCATCTTAGTAGCTAGGGCTGCTGATATTAGCAGACAGAAAGGAACACCATGCTCTGCAAACTCCCACATAGCAAGCAACACCCTGCTTTTGCTGGCTGTTGGTCTCAAAGCACACTTTAGCTAATGAACACAGAGTCATGTTTCTTACTAGTTTCACCTACCTTTCTACTGTCTCCCCAGGACAAAACTTCTAGGTACTACACTACTGTTATTTTTCAACAAAGAAAAAAAAAATTTCCTATGTCTCTTTATCTTCAATAGCCGGCAGCATCATTTGCTGTAAATCTAACATATATTTCTTTAGTTGAACAAAACTACAAATTTAGGGCCACAGATTTCTAGTGTTAGTATCTTTAAACACAGGCATCACATTCATGACTGCAAGCACTATTTATTTGAAATTTAAGGGAGAAGTTCATAAATCACCTGTATGGAGTTCAGTGTTATTTATAGGGCACTATTTCTGAACAGCTGTGAGCAGTAAGAACGACAACTTTGTATGCTCAGCCAGACAACGCAAAGGGCACTGGTAACACTTCCTATACGCTAAAAATCAAAGTACAAAGTACAGTACTTTGGGTGCTGTAGACATTTCAGAGCTGAAGCACCCACCATACAGCACACAGTTTTATGCTCACTGAGTTCTTTTTCTTAGTCCTGCTAATCTCCAAGATTTAGACTAAGGTTTTAACTGCTATTATACTAAAGTGCTTTGAAACTGTGGCCTGCAAACCTTTAAATAATCAATGCAAATGTCACTTCAGAAAAAAATGAACTGAACCACAAGTTCATCAACACACGTTTGTCAAAGAAAATAGCAGGGGATCAGAGCTATTATGAGATTAAGTGCATGGCCCACTGAGTAGGGTTTTAGATGGGACAAAGAATATAAAAGTTCACTCAACAGTTTTCACACGTTTGTTACATAAGGCTGGTCTTCTATCATTTACTTATGTAAATACCCCATCAGTGGTTTTCAATCCTCATTATACTAATCTTTTTTTCCTCCAGTTATTCAATGAAAATACAGCCTGGTATCCAGGACTGACACTGAAACACTACTGCCTGCAAAAAAGACTAAACTGAAAATCACAACTAAGGTGCAATTCTGAATGTGACATGTGACATTTAACAGCACTTCTAAGACTGACATTTGTAGTTAACTAATTTATTTTGGCTAACAAACTGGAGCTAATAAATGACAAGCTTTTACAGAAGAATTACCTAGAAATGGATCTGCTACTCATAGGTGTACTCCAACATCTGTGCATACATCCTTTTCATATTTTTTTTTTAAAGAAAGTGTTTAACATTGGTCTCGACTAATTAAGTAATGTATCAAGTGAAAGACAGAATGAAACATGCAAACTTGAAAAAGTGAAATGAGCATGAAAGCAATGTCAAAAACTGGATTCAAATTCTGTTTGGTAAATATGGTCATTGTAACTCATAAACTAAGAACTATTGTGGAACAACATGATAAGAAATAAATTATTTTGGCTAAAACACCAATTCAGAATAAAAATAGTCTTAGACTGTCATTTTAACAGCTTTTCTATTGAGTCCTTAGAGGGATTATTTGCATTCCTCAGGTATTCTATTGTACAATTCAGATGAATAAAGACTTACAAATCATTCCTCTACCGCCAGTGTGAGACTTTGATCCAGTGAATACACCATTGTACCTTAACTATAATTGGCAAAAAACCTGACAGTGTAGAGCATCACAAGCTTAATAACAAAGGAGAATATCTCAAAGTGTTGACAGATGATCTTCATAATGCAGGAGCAGAGCTGGTACATTTTAGCAATAAATGAGCACTGAGGTCTAAAGGTCTCTGAAGTGACTGACATCAGACCTGCTACAGCCTCACTAAAAGAATAAGGTACTGCATCCCACTCTGTAGAGACAGTCGGGTTCTCTGCCTGAGCCTTTCACTTTTCTGACTTTTAATGTCACAAGAATTACTAAAAAGTACCAAGGAATTCCCATAATGGTGATCAAAATAAAGAAAACAATAAAAAAGTAAATATTCAAACATAAATGTTTATGTATTTCTAAATTAAATTTTCCCCCAAGCAAAAATGCTTCACTATCAACCACTAAAGTCATTGCATTCCTGTTAGAGATAACCAAGTGTGCTGAACAGAACAAAATTCTCTTTACAAATGGTAACCATTAATATCAAAGTCTGTTTTATTTGAGCACATAATTCTCCCACAGAAATGCTGTATGTCTCTTAAAGGACAGCATTAGTACACTCATTTGAGCTCTGTTAAGATAAGCAGATCCTGGAGTATCTCTACATTGTTTCATGCTATACTTGACAATAAACGATGAAAAGTATTGTATTTTAGGCTGAGAGAACTAAGACTATTAACACTTAAGAAAAATCTCCATCTTTACAAAAAAAAAAAAAACCAACCCCACACTAAAATGTAATGAAAGTAAAAAAAGATCCCTAACAATAGAACTGGCAGAGCCAATGACCATGATTAACAGCTGAAAACGAAGAAACAAAAAAGTGCTCCAGAAGAAAATCTTTCTTGACAAAGTAAAAACTATGTGACACGCTGCAGTAAAAGCAATTCTAAATATTCTGTCCTATTTCAGTTTCTAAAAAATGTTTTTATTAGTAGAGGTAAAATAAAATTCTAATTCTAAAAGATAAAGTAGAAAGAAGAAGGGCTTGTTCTAGTACTACTCAGAAAGAACAGTGAGGGATCTCTCAGAGCATTTCTGGACAACCAAAGGCTTTTCCTGACTGAGGTGGCTTGGGTCTTCCCTCCAGGTGGATCTATGGAGAGGAGGAGTGTGCCAATCACAACTACAGAGGAGGAGGGCTCCTGAACTGAAATTTGAACTTATTTGTCGCAAACGGACAAAATATCCTTTCTGGAAAAAAATACAGACCCAAGGGTCAGTAAGGGAACGACTCATTCCGTGATGGCAAAACCAAAATATTGAATAAAAGTTGAACTGAAAACTCAAAAGACAACTGTGTAAAAACCTGAGATGAGAACAAAACTGAGACAAGAACAAACTTAAGATCTGAGCAACTTGCAAGTGAAGGCAGCACTCACAATTCTGACCAGGGAAAATGGACAATTTTCCAATTAAGATGCTCACTTCCATTTAACACTGTTACTTTTGGCTGATAAGGAAGGACAAAAGCATGTCCGCATATCTGCTAATTCAGAAGAGCTGTGAAGGCTACTACTACATTACAAAATTTGACAAAGGCGTCACTTAAGGGCATTTCGGTTTTAAGTCTGCATCATCCTGACAATTAAAAAGTAAACAAAAGAAGCCAGTGGCTTCAAATGCAGAAGAATCAGGACAACTATCAGAGTACTAAATCAGAATGCAGAATAAACCTTGGAGAAAGGTTTAAAAATGAGGTCACTCACAACGCAAATTGCACTATAAAGGGGAGTTGCGCAGAAGTGCCTTCACTTAAAAATGGAGATGGTTCCTGAGGCAGAAGAAACCAAAATCTGCAGACAACTGAAATAAAGAGGTATAAAAGTTACAGAATGTACACTAACTACAAATTGATATTTGACAGTTTCATGTGAAAGATCCAGCTGGGAACAGAGACAGAGTTCAGGTGGAAATCAGCAGCAGTGATGGAAGACATAAGCTGCAGAGTGAACTTAAGCTCACTGGACACCTGCAAGACAAGATGATCTGAAAAACTGACCCCTGAGAAGAAAGGTGAATTGTGAAAGTATGTTTTTTTCTGTACAAGCAAGACCAAAAAAAAAAAAAAAAAACCCCACCAAAAACCCTAACTCATGGAAAAGAAACAATTGCTTTTCTGTTCTGCACCTAAACTACAAGTGGAAATTGGCAGAAACAAGACAGCAATGACAGGAAAGAATAAAATACCAGGTAGCACCACAAGAAGGAAAAGAGTGAGAACACGAAGAACTAGCAATTCCAACAGCCTCTTCCTAGTAACAGTTCTGAGCAATCCTGGATTTTTAAAACCTTCCGAACTCAACCTCTTTAGTGCTTTGCTCATCCAGTGTTGGAAAGTTTTCCGTATGTGTAGCCTAAGTCACCTTTATCTCAACTTAAAAGCATTAGTTTAACTGAGTCTACAAATGATAGATTGGGAATATACACTCCCTGTTTCTTTACAGTAGCATTTTACATACTTAAATACTTTCTTATTTTGAACTTTCATTCTAAGTCATGTATTCCTTCTAAATTTGAACCTTTTTGTGGCCTCTCCAATTGGTCTAAAAGTTCCTGGAAGCACACAGTACCTAATGCACTCCTCAGAACTCTAATAATATCATCTTATAAGCATTAAAAATATCTATGGGATTAACTCTCACAATTTTCAGATGACTCTCCTGTTTATAAAGCCCAGTATAGCATCTCCTTTTTTTGTGACAGCACTGCAACATTATCCTATGCTCAGTTTGTAACTTACTGTATGACCCTGTTTGACTGGCTACTCTAAAAACTGTATTTGCATAGTTGATTATTCCTGCATAAAATCCTAGCTTTTTTTTTTCCCTAATGATTTCTTCCATTTTTTAGACATTCCTAAACTCTAATTTTGTTCTATACATACCTGGTCATCTCCCAGTTTGGGGTCATCTACAGATTTAATAAGAATGCTCATCATCCAGCTTAATAATGGAAATACATAACAGTATTCAACCAGCAGCCGCTTCTGTAGATCTCATAATGAGACATTCTTCCATTTGGAAAGTGAACCATTGGTAACTGTGTGTATTATCTCCCAATCAGTCTTGCATACGCAGCTCCTAATAGTTTCCAACTAGTCAATATTTCCTATCTTGTTTATGAGAATGTTTTAAGGCACTGAAATCTTTAAAGTCTTAATAAAAACACTGATATGGAGTAGTTTTTTTCACTATATGTAAACCCATTAAATTTATGACAAACAAAATATTGGAGTCATCTGACAATTTAGACAAGTAATAAACAGCCAGTGTGAATTTGAGAAGACAACTGGCTTGCTTTTAGATGACAAAAAAGTTTAATTGTTCCAACATTTTTCTTGAAATTAAGGGGAAATTCACTGATTTAAAGAGTATCTTGTTTCTTCTTTCCTGTTCATGTCTGTCTTTTGACTTTTAAAGTCTCACTCATAATCCACAAGTTACCTAAAATTACGATAAACTAGGAAATGATTAGTTGTTTTGCCAGGTCCCAAGATGTTCTACCATGAGTATCACCAGGTTTAGTTGATTTGGTGGAATGGGAGAAGAAAATCTAATTTACCTAAGCACCACACAGCACAGGTAATGGGTGAGATGTCCTTCCCTTCTATTAGAATACACAGACTCCACAATGACCAAGTCCCACCGCCCTCAAGTGCTGAATATGCATACAGATTAATATGTATTTGTATTCTTAGATAAATAAGACACATTCACAGCCTCAGTAAACTTTAATTCCAAATGTCGACAGCCAACAAAGAATGGAATGGTGAAAATGATAAAATCAAGGTATATAATAATTTTGGATCACAAAACAGGCCAGAGGCAGAAGTTAAGAACAGGAAACAAAAAGCAGAGGTAGTACTCTGCTGTAACAGAGTAACCTGCTGTAACTCTTATTGCTACCTGCCTTTTTTAGGGTATCCATTTCCTCTTGCACTACATAAAGAGAAAGAAAGACTAAATTGGAAAACATTAAAGAATAAAACAGTACTTTCTTCCCCACCATGACAGTTTGCCTAGGTCAGTAACATGTACACCTAAACTCTCTGTAGGTTTGTCTTCATAAAAAGCAATCTCATTTCAAATCATCAGTGACATTATGGATTTATTTATTCTTTTTATTTCCTGCTCCCAGATGTCCAGGAGGCACACAGCAATCCTAAGATTTTAAAAGGCCCTTTGCCACTCCCACTCCTCACCTGCAAATACTTTCTGGCAACACTTGAGAACAAAAGCACTGCCTCCACATGCTGGGCTGCACCCTGGCCAGGAGCCTGACAAGAGCTTCAGGAACTCAGAACTTCAGTTACTCTGTGTACCTGAATACTTTCAGTTCTATGACACTCTCCTAGAATGTGATGTCCATATCCCCTCCAGTATTTAGTCACTGCATCCCGATGAACCTTATAAGAGACCAATGTGGAGAGCACCTCTCTCACATGTTAGATGTCACTCGTAAGTCCAACAGAAGCCTTGACACGTGCAGTGAAATAGTCCTTAAAGTTCTTTACCACAACATTTTCAGTGACACATACCATGATCTCAGAAATCTTATGACAGGACATGTATATAAAATATTTAATTCTACCAGATCTTGATTTTACATTTTTTAACTGCATTGCAATTTCAACAGATACTGTACTAAGAGAAGAAGAATAGAAGCTCCTGATCAACACTGATATTTGCCATTTATTATAGACGGGTTTATAACTTTCTCTAATATTCTCCTTTGAAATTTAAGTAATCCCAGGTTCTCTGCCTCATGTCTGTCAAAGTAAGTTTTTCCTGGGCCTTGATCTCCATTATGACCATTATCTTAGATCCCTAATAATTCTGCAAAACCATTTGTTAGATGGGGTGACCAATATTGCACCTACTATTTTAGTTCATGTTGCAACCCAGATTCTAAAGAAACATTTTCATAATCTGGACATCATCTTCTCATCCCATTCCATATCCACCCAGATGTTACACTTGCTTTTCTCTACCAGCTGCACATGGAGTAGGGAGCCTGCCAGCACTCCCTGCAGGCATATTCAAGCTGTTCTGCAACAAAAATGACCTGGCAAAAAGCAGTTTTGGGAGGGAGAATTTTTTTCTTTCATACCCCTCTTTCACCATCCCTTTTCTTTTAAGCTGGACCAAATCACTTTCCCTGGTATCCTTACAACTGGTTGAGCCAATATAACTGAAAGGCGGTGCAGGAACAGGTGAAGACTGTTGACAGGAGAGGAATGCCATGAAGCCAAATTCAAATAGGAATTTTGGTGTTTATTATTGGAGAATGCTTGTATATGGCATGACCCTTGAGTAAAAAGTATCCCATGTGAAATCAGTTTAAAATAGATTCTTTAGGCAGAAAACAACATTAGTTGGCAGGTGGAAAAAAACCCCAAGGTTATACTCTGGAAATTCATATGAAAGCACTTCATGCCTAGAAGATATCATTCCATTAACAAATTGTCTAACATAACATAGTAGCAGTATACAGTTCTCAGTTTATCTGATATAGAAACCTACCTGAAGATATTCACTGTTTAACTGTACGTGAATCACACATTAGGACATAACACTTCGCTTACAGCTTTATAAAGCTGACCACTTTTTGAACATACCTCATAAAAAGATTTGACTTAACTGACATGAAACTTGCTTAGCTGTTTTGGGTTTGCAAGATGTTGGAACTGTGAAATAAACAATATCAGAGAACACTATATTGTCTGTAAATTGAGTACAGACAGTAGTTTATGGAAAAATACTTTTGTATCTAGGAGAGATAAAGCATGTGTAACAGAAAAATCAAGTTGATGACCCACAAACAAGTTTGAATTTAAAATTATCAAGATAGTAGAAAGACATGAGAGAAAGAGGTAAAATAGTCCAGAATATTTTTTTTCTGCTAGTCTATACAGAGTTGCCAGTAAAAAAAGATTTTTCAGTACCTTATACAGCAAATTCAATCTAATAAAGGTCAGCCAAGGTAAACTTATTTTAAACATTTTTAAGTAGTATCATTCACGAAGAATAAAGATCTTGAAAACTTTAATTTTCAAGACTTCAGTAATATCTCTTTATTCAAATTATGGTCCTCATTAAAGTGATCAAAAACAATTATGAGTTAAACAATCATGAAAATGGTACTACTCTGCAGCTACAGCACCTGCTGATACGTGAAAGACTTAACAGTCTCTGGTTCTCCTTGGTCTGCCAGTTCTGAAAATTAATTCTGTCTTCACTCAAAAAAAAAAAAAAAAGTGACATGGCTGTCAGCAGGGATCAAGCACAGTCAAGATTGAACTACTGATGAAACTGCATAAGAATGTACACTGCAACAAATCATGCACGTTATGTTTCATAGTTACAGGCCTAACAGGCTCCACTTGAAGCATATATACTTTGGACAGAAATTATGCCTTTGGAAAGTCACATCTTGTCATTCTTTCTGCTATCATTTATAAAATGCAGAGTCTTCAAAGGTTATCTTGAAAACCATAACAAAATAATTTAACAAATGCTCATTCATAAACTATAGCAGAAGGAGCAAATCTCAGGCACAAGACCTACGTGCAAAATGATTGTGACTGAGTCATGACTGTAGATCAGTTGAAAGAATCCCTATTCCTTAAGTTGAGTTTATGTTGTGGCATGATAATTTTATCTCTTTACAAGGCTTCTTATGTCATGTTGAAAACTTAAGGGTCCTGTACAAAGAAGGAAGACAATTCATATAAATGCTATTATAGCAAAGCCTCAAATACATAACGCCATTTAAAAATACAATCCATGTATAAATAGACTATTTTATTAAAAAAAATGTGAAGTCTCATGAGAAACTTCACATGAAATGCACCATGGACAACACCACTTTAAATTTACGTTCTTCAGTTCTTCTATGTATTGTGTGCACACAAGCAAATACAAAGCCATACCCTCAACCAAAAAATCTGAACTATATGAAACTCTTGTGCAGTAAAAGAAATACATACCAGCAACACTTGAAACAAGACACTATAAAGAGTAACTGGGAATATATTCCACTAGCTCTAATTAAAAATCCTGCAATGAGTAACTGCAGACGTGTTAGTTTTGGCCTTTGCTAATGGCACACAACAATTTCATGAAACCTAAACAAACTGTGTCAGAGTATTCCCCCCACAGTTCTCTTAATGAAATATCCTCTTTTGCTCACACATGATAGAAGGAGACGCCTTCCTCACTTCTCCAGAATTAGTCTGTGTGATCTTAATTGCAGAGCCTCTCCAGACCACAGAATTCACATGAATGCTCTCTTCCTCCCACCAGCAGTTGTTAAAAACTATGTAAGTATTCAAATGGCAAGAGTCAAATACTACAACAATTATGTAAAAGAATACATTCTTGCTTATTCCCCCTAGCCCTTTGGACCATTACCAGGTACTAAAATCTTGTGATCACATAAAACTAGGAGCTACATTTTAAGAAACAATTTTAACAAGACTAGTAATAAGAATCATAGAAGTGAGTGATACCGGGCTAAGTTGTGGGGTGGGGAGGTTGATGAAGAAAAGATCAAACTTGTTATTAGGCTGGAATTTGATACTTAAGAAATCAGTAATTACCTTTGATATTTATCCAAAGACATAGCATCATATAACAATGTTATATGTTAACTGAGCGTTAACACTCTCAGTTAACAATGAAAGATACTTAGTTGAACGGTTAGTATTCAAACTACAGTAACTCAAATGATACAAGGCTGAATTTCAGGAGACCTGATTCAGATACCTAATCTCACTCTGCTCCCTATTTAGTTAATGAAGCAGGAGTCTCTTCTGAGGGAAATTCAGATCACTTAAAAGAGGGCTCCTGTCCTCACTTTCTTAAAGCATCTTCCTTCTCCCCTTTTTCTATGCTGCCATAGAAACTAACCTGAACCTTAAGTGCCTAAAGATGCTTAATTATGGGGTGTGCCTCAGTCTTATCCTCCTGCTGATACTTTTTCCCAAAATACTGTCTAATAAAAACAGCATCTTATACTATCTGTCACATGAATGCGTCAATGTCCAAGTAAAACTTCAAATGACTTAGGGACTTGCACAGTGTGCACAGATGCCTTGTATGAAATGTACTTCACTAATTTAAAAAGCTGTCACACAAACGTTCTGTTCTATAGACACAATCTGTTTACCTCTCTAAACTATGGTGGGGGGAAAAAAAAAAGATACTTGAATAATCTACTAAAACATTCTTGTCCTAAGGAAACACTGATTTTTTTTCAGAACCAGAGTAAGTATCTGTCTGAAATTACGCTCCATTTATCTGATAGACTGTAAAGGATCTGTTAGGCAGAAAGATCTTTACGGCTGAAAATGGAAGGGCAAGGTAAATTTCTCTCAGAAATAAATACTCTTATTCTTTGAGAGTGTGTGTACAAAACATTCTTAATTGCAAATGCAAAACTGAAATTTGATTTCTTATAGAACTACTAATTTACCTATTTTAATTTTCCTGTTGGTTATGGAACTAAGATTCATTCAAAGCTCCCAGTAATTTTAAGAACAATAAATTATTTGAAAAGAAGTCCCTCAAAGTTCCAACACTGTGGTAGCTTTTACCCTTATTAACACTAATACTAACAACAATAGGATCAAAAAGTCAAATCTAAAATGTAAGCTGCTTTAATTTTTGTGACTTGGCCCAGAAACCCTTTTTTCAACAGAAAGTCAGAACATAAGCCCCAAAACATACTAATTCACCTTCAGTCTCCTCTCAGTAAAGGCGCTATGTGTAGTGGCATACATGATAGTTGTCAACTTAAATGAAAATGTTCATGAATAAAAAACAGGCTGTATAAAGAGCTAATTATAATATTACTATCAATTGCTAGCTTGCACTTGCAAATCTTTCATATCATATAAATGCATTGTTTTTGACATTTCTCTGTAGCTAAACATCACATCATTTCACTTTTTCAAAGTAGTTCAAATATGCACAGGATGTACCTTAAGGAACGTGGCCTGATCTACAGTTACAGTGAAAAACAAAGAAACCTGTAACATAAATGTACACTGTCATTACAGATTAATTTCAAACATTCATCAGCATCCAAATAGAAAAAAAATACGTAGACTTCCAACAGCCTCTATAAAATGATTTCCTCTTTCCATATATTCAGCCTTTCTGTCCGAAACAGCAGTTGAAAACAACTCAAATCATGCAACTGAAGACTAAAATAATATATACACCCAAAGCAGTTTTGAATTATTCAGCTTGCACCTAGATGTTTTCTTACCATTAAAAACACTATTTATATGCTTAAAGGAATCGCACTCTCTTAACACATGAGTTTTAAGAAAAGTTTCGGTAACCAATTAAAAGCATCATTCCTATTTCAATGTTCAAATGGATTCCTCTTCTATTTTAGGAATGTCATATAATTTAAGTTTGGAAAAGGCCTAATCAACAGACAAGAGCCCTAGTAAGTACTATATGGTTAAGAGCAGACCTAGCCAAAGAGAAATTACTAAAAAATCATAGTGGGAAGTTATTCTGAGACATGATAGTCTATCCATTTCTCCACCAAAGAATCAATCAACAGATACAATGCTATTTTAGGCTTAGTTTGGTTGAGCAATGATACTATCAAAGAAGAAATGATCACAGAAAATAACCTTGGTAAACACAAGTAATTTGGTTTAAAGGGAAAAATAAAAGCATGCCCTGATAAATTTATTCCCTCATTCATATGACATGTATTTTTCTATGCAGGAGAAATACATCTATATAAAGTATTTGATATGCTGTGTGTGAAACTATTCATTCGGCTGGACAAGAAGGGGAAGCAGATTTGTACAGACTGTATACTAACGCAATGGATGTGTTAACAAGTTGGTGTAAAAGGGTATCATCGATCAAGTTTCCCAACAATCAAACTTAGGACTGATCTTGTTTAAATATATTAATGACCTTGACACAAACATTGGTTGTATGCAAAGTTTACATTTAATACAAGATCAGGAGACATTTTCCTCAAGGAAAATGTCACCTGGAAGTGACATCAAAGGAGAATCACAATTAGTCTTCTTCAGAGCAACTCTCTAAGCACCAAGAAAACGTGACAGAGAAAAGGCAAATGTCATCTACAGATGCTACTGGAAATGCTTCCCGTCATTTAACGGGATGCATTACGTCTGCATGTAAGGTATTTGTGAAGCATATGCAGCTGTGGTCAGCTAAATTCAGAACAGGCTTGAGATTATCTGAGGAATAAGAACCTCACGTAAATGACAGAGACAGGGAGAAAATTGATAATGCCTGCTTTAAATAAGTACTGGAGATAAACACCAATTAGATAAGACACTATTTAATCTACAGGACAAAACTGCCAGAACCACCAATGCAATAAACCAGTCATGGAAAAACATAGGCTGAAATTTAACAGAACATTTTCAACCCAAGGCAGGAGGAAGGTTCTGTGAACAGCCTCTCAGTACTAAGAGCAAAACAATCAGCTAGTGTTAAAAAAAACCACCTTAATTAATTTATGAAAGTCATTATGGTATATAGCTACCAACAATAACTGGTCCTGTACTAAATGCTGAGGAGGGATTACAGTAATTTAGGGATTACCATATAGTTACAAGGAAGCACTACACTTTGTGAATTCAGTAGCACATAAAGGCTATGCAGAAATGCAAAAGGGGGAAAAATGAGGTCTCAAGCTCCTTCATGTTTTGTAAAAATCAGTGCCTCCACTGGGGAAAAGGCATGAAGAACTCAACCTCTACACACCTTATGTGGCTGGAGCTAGTCAGCTGACCAGGAGCAGTAAGCTGGCAGACCGATTATCATGCAAAAAGTCCCCTTGAGACACAGAATAAGATGTTACCTGATGTTCAGTGCACCATGTCACTGCTTTGTAAAAAATGAGTATGAATTAGGAATCCTTGTTGTAAGGAAACAAGACTAAAACTCTTGGAAAACTGAACTTCACAACTCAGTCTCTTGTGGCTAACTAGACTCCGTCAGTTCTGTTCTTCCAAAATGAAATGTAATGCAAGTCAAAAGTAGCCCATCATACCATGCACAGTTACCAGTACCACTCATGAGGAGAGCACGGGCAAGGCAGAAGAAGTAGTTTCAGTACATGTATCACTGACCGGCAGCAAGTAATTTCAAAATTTAAGTACATATTTTGAAAACAGCACTAATGAGAACATTGGACTTCATTATCCCAAATGGTCAAACAAAGAAAATTAAGATCACGGTTATTTTAAAAATATGTGGAAATTTTAATAGAATTTTCTTACTTCACATCACAAACAGAAATTTAGGAGAGACAGAATTAGAATTCAGTTCTCCATCACCACTACCTTCCAACCCTACCATTCTATGATTCTATGAAATCTCCAGGTAAGTCAACACCTTAAACATAAAGCCATACCTTGTCTGGTTCCACGTCAGTATCAAGTTTTACTCCAGAGGAAAGGAATCTCATAATTAGAAGTATCTCATCCTACTCAACCAACCCTACTGCATCCTCAAGACCGAGCTTGTCTTTTGCATAGAGCAAGACGAGCTTAGTTGCAAAGGAAAGGGCGCTATTTGGTACACCTATGAGTAGGGAACCCTTTTGATCAGGACACGGATTCCCGAATGCATTGGCAATCCTCATTCCAACATTTTCTGACTTCAAAAGTCGTTCCCATTACAACACTGAAGCACTCAATACAGCTGTACATAACTTCCAATTACTCAAAAAGCAACCAATAAATATGTTCAATTTGAAATTGAATGTACTCATGACATACCCATTACACAAACCGATCTTTCAGCTAATGGAGCTACAGTGAGTATTCAACCCTCAACAGACTAGAGGATGGGAAAAGGTAAAATGTTCTGCTATGTCACAGATACTTGCTAAGAGGAAAAAAAAAAAGTCTAGTGAATACAATCTCTTCTGACCCTTCTTCCTAAAATACAGTCACTTTACCATCCATCAACAGTTGCTCACTCTGGTTCTTTTCAAAGTTTCACTCTCCAGTCTTCAAAGCTTCCATCCTGCTCCAATAGCTCTTTAGCAAAATGCTTCCAAAGGCAACCCCCAAAGCTTATATCTCAATTCCAGCTCCCCCCTACCCTAGCTTTTGTTAACTCCCACATTCCTACTCCCTTTTAACAGTCCTGGTCCTGGCCAGGGACCTAGCTCCTACTCAGTTTCCTTCTCTTCTCAACCTATGGAGGTAGACTTGGATCACAGGCACTTTCAAATTCCTGTTAGGCCTGCTCAATTTTTAAGTTTAGTAACAGCTATTTCAAAGAAAAAAATTGTAACTGTTGTAACTGTAACTCACAGTATTTAGCACTACATTAAATATTTACCACTGCACTTGTCAAATTTTGTTTAAAAAAATAAATCATACGAGTATCAAATTTTGAACTTTGTGTTCTGGACAAATCCAACACATTTTAATGCTTTATCCCACTAGAAAGAGGATAAAGTAATTAAGTAACAGGCTGAAATGAACTAATCTCAAGAACAAAATGCCAATTGAATAAAACAAAACCTCAATCCACTCTATAGTTACTCAGGTCTTAAAGATAAAAAACCCAGGTCAATAAAGGTATTCTGTATCTTACCAGGTACATACAGTAGTATTTCCTTTAAAGAAATAATCAATACAAACCCTTTGGTAGAATGTAGAAAAGTGCAGAGTACACAGTTGTACATATAGTGCCTCCACTTATCAGATGAAAACTTCTATTTAACACAGGCAAAGAACAAAAATGTTGTGTCTTTCCTAGATGCAGTTGACAGTTTCTCTAGCATGTTCATATAGTTATTTTATGCTGTACTTTTAGTGCATCTCTGTGGAGTGTGCAGCAACAAATGCCAAGAGTGCAGAAGACTCAATACAACAGTATTCTAGTCACAGCTGCCCGTGTCCTCCTTTTGCTATTTACCACAAAGAAAACCATACACATATAGGAAACTATATGTGACACACCAATCAGAAAGAGGACATATTTTTTTAACATTTGAATGAAAATAATACAAAGTATGGAACTTCACGGTGATGAGGTGCCCAAAACAGAAGTATTTGCCCAGCTCTACAGCAGTTATAAAATATTACATAATAATCCTTTACAGAGAAAGCCCTCAATGAATTTGTGCAAAACTTTTATGCTGTAATTTTCAGAAAAGCACTACACTACAAGCGCATTTCATTCATTCAGAAGCAACTCAGATTCAGTACCACAGAAGCTGGAGGTACTGCTCAATGCAATGATTCATAGTTTCCCTAATAGAAAGATTCAGCAATTTTCAGACGAGACCTTTATTCCCTCTCTGAATAAATGATGCCTGAAATTTTTATTCTTGTTCTAATGGAATTTCAATGGCCTTCACTGCAAATCTACTGGAAATTTTCGCATATTAAGTGGAAAAAATTAAATGATGTTAACCACATTTTAATGTGATTAAGGCTGACAGGGTCATTATTTCTGCTAATCACTCAGTTTAAGAAGCTCAAACAAAACTTTGTAACAGCCAGGTTTTTTTTTCAGTTTTTCCATGTGTCTTCTGTAGTCGAGAATTAAAACCACTACAGAATATGAAACACAGGAAAAGGCTGTATCGAGTGTTTTCTGCAATTTCTACACAGATTTCATTTTAATTAATATCAAGATTTTTTTTAAAAGGGGGAGGAGAATCATTCTTACAATACGTATACCTCTCTAATTCTTTTGTCTTCTTCAATCAAAAGGCAAAATAGAACAAGATAATCTATACCCTTCTTCTGTAGCTCCTATTTGCTAGTGAAATCTTTACTATGAATTAAAACGTATGTAATCATGGAAAATAATTTCTTAGAAAGTGTCCGTTGGGCTCTGTAATACGGAGTCCTGCTTGCAACCATTTAGGTCAGCATAAGCTGGAAAACAGGCATAAAAGCATAGAATAGACGCAAGTGCCAATGATGAAGAGAAAACAGTGTCTTGCGGTTTCCTCTCATGGAGGAAAAACAATAGAACAGAAAATTAAGGAGACTGCTGCTATGGTCACTGGCTCAGATTAAGAGCCACAAACTTGCAGCCAGCCCTGCTTGCTCTTGGCTCAAAGGTCTACCACCAACACCACTGAATACCGATGGAGCAGCTCCCCAAGATCAATAACAGAAGATAGAAGCCTTGATGGTGATCAAAGAGGGTGGAAGACCTTAAACAACAGATACGTTTGTCTCATTCACACTACCAGAGGAGGGGGGGGATGTTGCTTGCACAGTTTAATTTTTGCTTCTTTCTGGATGGGACGAGGCTGTTCAGAGTTTTTGTTTGGCTTGGGGTTTAGACTTTTTGTGGGATTAGCATTTTCCATAAAGCCTAAAGGCCCCTGCTGCAATGTTTATTGCCTGCTTAATAATTAATACCACTTTCTGTAGATTCTCATTTCTGGAAGATTTGTACTTCTCATGTCATGTTATCTCTCTCCACACAAAATGAAAACTTAAGAGATTAGGAAAATGGGAGAAAAAAGGCATTTCAGCATCCAAATTCATTTTTCTACAAGTATCTGTGTTTATATTTAAGTTACTTTAGAAGAGAGTGAAAGTGCAGACAGACTGATTCGCATTGATCATTCCCATCTGCTTTAACAGATACATTTCAACCTTACTGAACCACTAAAAATAAAAACTGTATTACAGCAGCTTCTTGAATTACAAGAAACATTTTAAAAACCAGTAAACAAGATCATTACCTTCTTAACATTAAGGTACGTGAAATGTATCTGAAAAATATTTTATTTCCTTCCCATTCCTTGGCAAAGTATCCAATGTCACAGAGAGAGACTTTCAGAGCTACTTCATGATTCCAACAAAAATGCCAAGAAAAAAGAGAGTAATTAATCATAGGCAAGTCTTTATATATAAGACTTGACTTCTACCAACATATCTAGTATGTAATGCTAACTCTCAGCAGCTTCTTTTCCCCTTGCGAACATTTGCTTCTTGCTTGAATACTTTCCATAAAAAGAAAAAAAAAACAAACGTCCAATGACATCCATTTACTATCACGGAACAAACTATGTTAACATCAATATCATATTACAGCTGTAGTTTGTGATGTTCTCAAAAAGAAACATTAGTGGCATTGTTGGACTTTTAGTTTTAGTGTCAAGCCATGCACTAGTGCATCAACTAACAACCTCCCTGAATTCTTGTGCTCATCTAAGAAGGGACCCTGCTGAATGTCCTAATGCATCTTATTGTGAATCTTCAGCAAATAAAACTTCATGTATGAGCTCATGATGTGCTTTGCTGCTGGAAAGTCACAGGCTCTGTGGGAAGCTTTTTATCTTCCCAGCAGTCAGTTCTCTGAGAACATCAGTGCAGCTACTGTAGTTACCTGTAGATTACTTGTATTTTCTCACATCTGTGTCCAGCAATCTAAACCATGATGATAAAGGGTCATTAGGTTTTGAGTGAGGAAGGGGACGGACTAGACAATTTGCTCTGATAAGCTCCTTGTTGTGAGCGCCGGTTTAGAATGTGAAATGCAGGGTTATGCACATTCTCAACTCAAAAACCAGTGCTCTCAAACACCAATTAAAAATCATACTCAGCCCATCTTAAACTGCACAAACACATCTCATATGAAATGTTTACAATTAATCATATCGCAATAAAATAATTCTGTCATAGTAAGAAGGACATCAACTGTCTATTAGCCACAAAAGAATTCAGGTACAATTACTAAGATAACTGCTGTTTGGAGCACAGCAAAGCAATTTCCCACAGTGGGACTTACAGTTCAATTTACCAGTTGGGCAAATATTTTGTGCTCTGTAGTGGTCTACAGAGTTAACAGTTACCTGTAACATTTGAGCAGTGTTATACTTGGAGAAAACTTTCTTCAACCTAAACAGGTGTTTCAGCTTTATCTGTTCCCATGAATACACATTTGTTTCCAATCCTGTTCTAAGAACTGTTTTAAAGCTTTCCAATTAACATGAAATGCAAATTTATGAAAGACATAGTGGCCCTCATCTCATTCTAAGCCACTCACATTGAGGTCTTGTATGTTATAGGCTACTTGGAGGAAGGATGAGCGTAAGCAGAATATCACCTATAAAATTGTATTAGTCAAGTAGCTTGAAGAGGTGGTATCAGGCTATTTTCCCTTACAGGATTATTTTTAACTCTGCAAAAAACAATACAAAAACCCCAATCATGTAAGTTAGACAGTACTGTCACAAATGGAGAGACATGTACCCACTAATGGAAGAAAGCTGCATTTCCATACGTAGGAAAAGCTGATTATAACTTCAATACAGTAGAGACAGTGAGAATATTCCACTGATATGATCAGTGATAGATATGTAAAATATTCATAGTGAAATCTTATGTCAACTGCAGACAGTATATATACATAGACATAGACATACACACACACAAACATTACATATATATGTGTGTGTGTAATCCCATACTATTACATTAGGCAATAGACAAACATATGAAAATAAAAAGGAGACACTGAACATTTCTTGGTCAACATACAAGTCATCACAAGAAATTCAGAAACCTTGGAGTACAAAATATGTAACTACTACACTTCTCTCTTCTCAAAATTAAAGATTAAAATAATTACCATCAAACATGAACTCATCAGCTTAGATAGTTCAAAAGGGTTTTTCTCTGTTGCCCTTGCAGAGATGATGATATCCTGCTATGTTGCCTTTGAGTCTTAATTTCAAGACAGTGAAGAAAAACAGAAGACTGGTATTTTACACAAAAAATTAGGTCTATTTCCAAAGCAGAATAACAACAATACATGCTCATAACAGACTTTCCACCAAGATTCAAACAGATTTTTAATTTTATGAATTACTTTTATTTTATACATACACATCGGCTGGTTCTGACTTCTGCAATAGGAGCTACATACACCACACTAATTTTGGTGGTTTTTTTTTTCTTATTACATGGCCTTTAAAAAATGCAACATTTTGAGAACTAACATTAACAGTCTACATCATCAGAGAAAATGAATCCTTAATAATTATTCATACAGCAAGTAACTGTAAACCAAAATCATTTCAGAAGACCTGAATGTGTCAAGAACTTTGACAATTATGACTGGAGCCAGAAAACTGTAGCACTACAGAATTTCTTATGAATTTTTCTAGTTACTTTTTATAAATGCTGTCCTAGATGACAGCTTAATGTGTACCACATGCAATATTTATTCTTCTTCAGTGTCAGACTGTCTAGCCATCCAAGGGAATACAAAGAATGTCACTTATTAGGATAAAAGCACAAGGAAGGTAATCAAGGACATATGTAACATCAGCCAATCATGCCCTATTTCAACATCCTATTCCATTCATAACAGTTCAACAATTATTTGCTTACTGATAACTTGCTTTCAGGCTGTTTGTGTTCCCCATAATGGTGGTTTGCATTTATTTTGCTCTTTAGAATTGGACACTTGCTGTGCCATGCATGTTTGTCAAAACTTCATATCTTCTGTCAGAAATAGCTTTAGCATTTCAAATCATTTCTGTTTGTCAGAAATCACTAATAGAACAATCTAGTTACTTTCTATGTCAACAGGGTACTAACATAACCAGAAATCAGAAACAGAAGGCTATGGCACAACCACACACTCCTGGCAAGACAGGCAGCTAAAGACATGTTTCTGTTCAATATACTTTGAGAATAGAGCTGTATCTTCATGGAAAACTGAAAACAGAACTTAAACTTTGACCAACATGGAAAAAATATTTCAGAAATACGCTGTCTAAGGCCAAAGACATCAACCTTGTTTTTAAAGCTGGAATAACTAAATTCTTTTCTAATGCTCCACATCTCTCTACTATCCTATTTATCTGTTTATTTGTTTGTTTTACTGAACACCTATATGGAACACCTGCAGACATCTTATCTGCTGATACTAATCTGACACAACAAGTTATGTAAAAACATTAATTCACCAAAAAGAAAAAAAAAAGAGTAGAGATGGACAGACAGAGGGAGCCAAAGACAAACATTTATCCTCACTAAAGTTATTTTTAAACAATAATAACAATATTTTTTTAAAGTCCTATGGGGAGCTTGACAGGCATGCACATGCATGCACACTTCATTAATCTGAGTATCCTGGGACAAAGGTTTTATTAAACAAAAACAGGTATGGGTTTAATGAGCTCTGAAATAAAACATAAGCTGGAAGAACCATCACATGTTTTAGATCGACAACACTGCAGGTTTTCAATGTATTAAGTGTTAAGATTTTCTTTCTTTTTTTTTTTTTTAATAAAATCCATTTGTTTGGATTTAGACGCATTTTCACTTCAGAAGTATAACACTGTGCCAGTGCATGAGAACATGAGAAATTTGATATACAATAAATGTGATTAATGAATTTTCATTATTCAACTCAATGAAGTACAAAACCAGCACATGTACTTACTCTTTCAAATATTTATCTTCTAAACATCTCTTCAGGCTTTAGAAACCATTGCCAGAGCACAGTAAATATCAAACACTATTTAACCTTTTTTTTTCCCCAAATTAACAATAATTAAGACCAAGCATTGGCTATAAAGCATAAGATACCAAATAACTTGGTTCTTCCATTAGACATATATAACCTACAATCTTCTCTCCAATTTAAACATGAAGAAGCATCTATTCCTGGTTTCAAAACAACGATCATAGTCCTACTCATTGTAAAACTAGCAGCTATCAACGTTTTAACGTTAGTCATTAATATTAGTCATTAGAAGAAACTCAAGTTGTGGAAACAAAATGCTTGGTTAAAACTCCAGAAGGTTGGTAATATTTCCTGTGAAAAAAAAAGCAGTTAAATAAAAACATATGTCCATATATTTAATACATAAAATTGAGCTGTAAATAACTATAAAATTATTTTTTAAAAATAAACAAAACAAAGTGCATCAGAGTTTCAAAATAATAATCAATTAGAAATTTCTGTCAATTGTGAAACAGAGAATTTGCTTCAGTGGAAAATTAGATTTGAAAAATGGCTGCCAAAGATACAGTAATCTATATTTCTGATTGTATAAAAAGAATCTTCCTCTTTAAACATTATTTTTCTATGTATACGAAATTATTTTGGATAGGCTGATGTTCCCATTTAGCCTCTATCTGTATAAAAAGCAATGACAACCCATAACATATTTCCCTGAAGAATGGAGATGTTGCAGACCGTTCATGAAGAACAATTTCAAGATGAATATTGTTCCCAGACTCCATAAATATCTAAAATATCAACAGTGAGATAAAGAATGGTAAGCGAAATAAAATTAACCTCAATTATGACAGATCAACCGAACTCTCTAACATGTGATAGCAAGAAACATTTCAAGACATGATCCAGACAGATTCAATAAACAGAATTTGAGAGGTACATACATGTACTTCTTTCCAAATCAGATACATCAATGCTGAGTAAAAGACTATGAAAAGAGAGTTATTATTAATTTGGGCATTGTTTAATTGTTTATTATAGTGATACTGATTGCAATGCCCTCTCCAAATCTTCCGATACACAGTTTTTGCAAAAGAAGCACAAGTAATTGTCTGGTTCTTTCAGAATAAGATACAGAAGGCTTTTTGCTTCAAAAAATTCTAAAATGAAAGCTCATCTGCCCATTATTACAGTTGTTGATAAGTCTATCATGAGAATATAAGACTATCTTTCCTCTCAAAAGCTACAGGCTACAAGTAGCAAGGAGGTGTCAGATCCTCACATAGAAAAGGAGCTACTTGCACTGGTCCCATCACACCAAGCGAGACCACAGGCACTCACCTCTCTACAGTCATTCACCAGCTTTTCTCTTCATCTTCCAGATTCTCAGTAGGACCCACACAAAAATAACTGTTGTTTTTTAAATGTTATGTTAGATATAATAGTAATGTTCCAACAGATGTTAAAAGCTGGAGACATCCACTCATAGTATCTATTTTCTCATTGATTTGAAAAAATAAATTATTTGCTTTACAGACTATGTATAACCTTGGTTTCTATGTTGCCTATTTGACAAAGGCTAAAAATGCTCATTCATTCTGAAAGGCATAGAGCTAAATAAATTAATATGTAATAAAAAATAATTAAATATACCGTAACTTAAGAACAAATAACTCCTACTAAGAATAATAATCTCTAATTTCCTATTAGCTACTTTGTAATGCAAAAAAGGGCAAAACTCTCCTTTATTTTTAAAAAATATAAAATAAGATCCTACTTTCTAGGATAAGATCTGCTCATTAATGGGACAAATTCAAGTTATTTTTTGAGCTCTTCAACCAAACCATGGTAGATGTAGGTCAGTCCCTATCTTGCTTTGTCTGTCAAAACTTTCATGAGGGTCAGCTATACAGAAAAAGGCAACTTAACTCAGCTACACTACATCAGCAGAAACCATTTTAACTGCAATGAAGGAAGTGTAACTTGCATCACAAAGGAGATATGAAATATTTTTCTAAGTCAATAATAAACACAAAAGTGCAGCAGAACAGAGCTCATCTTCTCCAGACAAAGATACTCATTTTCAATCAAAGAATAATCTTTATCCCTGGGAAATTTCATTTAATAGGTTGTTTTACCTTCCTTCCTGCTCTTTCTCTGATCATCTTCACTGCAGTGATTTTTTGGGTGTGCTTGTAACACACACGATAAAAGAGTAAGGCGATAAAAAGTGTGCCGCCACTTCATGAGTAATCATGTTTCTCATCAGGAACTTGAAACGTGAAAATGATTTTGACATAAACATCTACAGGCTTATATGCACAGTCTAACTACTTTAAAATGAGTAATGAACTGTTTAGCATTGGAAGTAGGATTTGAGATCTGCATCTGAGGTAATGACATTGCCAGAGAGATAACAGCAATGCTACAGTGGACTAGTATCCTAGTTTCCTCGAAAATCCCCAAGGACCTGTTGATGGGATTGCACTGATGGTGCTCGGGGCTAACAACCCTGGACTGGTACATAATGTAAATTTTACAGAATCTTGGTTCTTGTTTACTCTTCCCCTTTGTTCTGCAACAAAGACAGGTCAGGAAAACACTGGTTTTCCTTCAGTTTTTTCACTTCAGTGTTAAAGACTTCACTGGCTCAGAGTACTACAAGAGAGAGATGCCTGTTTTCCTGAATAGAAACTAGCCATACAAATCAATACGAGACGCTCTAAAGCTGAAGATCTGACTTTAGAGCTTCCAAAATGACATTAAGTGACTGAAAATTCCCAAACTCATTTAGTTGCCAGTAAAACTAATATAGTAAAGCTATATAGAACTGTATGTTGTCAAAAGCTATGCTCTAACCAACAACAAGTAAGACACAGCATTCTAAAGAAAAATTGATTCAAATAACTAGAAATCTGCAAACAGGCAAGCAAACAGCACACTACTTAGCCAGACACGTCTGAGACACCAACATTCTGTGAAGGATCACAGCTATATACAACATACACTTGAATAGCACATTTGGAAAGCCTTTGAAAAAGGCCTGGCAGAGCACGTGGTTTCTTTACAGACATCATTCAGGAGGTAAAGCACTAATTCAATTCCAGAAAAATAACGTTATTAGACAATATCACTATTTTAACTGGGTAACTTGATTTTAAACTAGAGAACCTTTTCAAAAAAACATGTTGGCTATGATTTCACCAGCACCAACACTTTCAGGGACATAGCAATGAAAACTGAGGCATAAATTACAAGCTTCCCAAACAGTGTAAAGTATCAGAAAACTGAAGTAAGCCCTTTACACACTATACTGGGAAGAAAGAAAATCAGTTATTTATTAGTCTCTACTTTCTCCATATTCACTAGGCAGTAATGAAATCTAGACACAGACATATCTCTGCATCTCAGGTTTGTTTCTGAGCAGTTTAAGCATTCCTCAGTTTTAAACAGACTCCAGTTTGAAAATTATGCACATGATGCATTCAGTCAGGAACATGTTGTACTGCAGTGATTTTACTACAAAGGTAACATCATTGTCTTTGACAATGCCATCACATACCAGTTTTCTGTGGAAGACTCTCTCCTCACTGCTCACATAATCTACACACTGAATGAAGCAAAGCTGTGCAATTCATTGATTTGAAATACAGTGCTATATTTTTCTCTGCCCTAGTACTATGTACCTTAATTAGTATGTGTTTATAAAGGTGACAGAAATATTTACTTAAAAGTCTCAGTTCCAATGAAGATCAGAAGGAAAGAGTGACACACGATCACTCTCTACAACTACCTGAAAGATGGCTGCAGCTACATGGGGGCCAGGGTCTCTTCTCCAAAGTAACAAATGATAGGACGAGAGGAAATGGCTCAAGTTCTGCCAGGAGAGGTTTAGATTGGAGATTAAGTTAGATTAAGCACTGGAACAGGCTGCCCAAGGAAGTGATGGAGACACCATCCCTGGAGATATTTAAGAGATGTGTAGATGCGGTGCCAAGGGATATGGCTTAGTGATGGTCATGGCAATGTGAGGTTGGACTCGATGATCTTAAAGGTCTTTTGCAATCAAAATTATTCTATGATACTATGAAAGTTTCTAAAGTGCTCAGGTAGTATATGCAAATAAAGATGTCCCTTCTTACCCTGCACATGTTTGGATAACTTTATAAGTAGTTACCTCTTTTTTTAACTTGAAAGCTAGCATCTCTTACTTTAGGTTTTTGGCATATGTTTAAGTAAAACATCACACAAATTACCTAATTCTCTGAACTGCCATAGCAGATTAAAAAAAAGTGGGTATTGCAGTTAGCAATTAGTAAGACTATACAAGCCTACTACAAAACTGGTGGAGCATCTCAACTCAAAGCTGTGGTTGTTCAATGTTACAACTGCACCCACAGAACTGTGTATAAACAGCTCAGAAATCGTAGTGATGAGAGCCAAAAAAAAAAAGATGCCACCACCAAGAAAAACATCTAGAGAGAGAAACAGAAAAGGAACAGAAGAGAGGAAGCAAAGCTGAGCTGTTCAAGAAGTCTGGGATGTCATGCAGCTGCTAGGACAGGGATCATACACACAGCAATGAATCTGAAAAGTAACATAGCTGCTTTTACTCAGAACAGCCTTACTGATATGAACTGTTAATGCACAGTTCCTTTGAATTACCCTGATAGTATAATCAGCTTCATGCATACGGATGTTCTTCTCTGAGAGGCTCACTGGGGCATGGCTGCATTGGGCTGATGTTTGGTGTGATGGTATGCTGGGCTGCCATGTATTGCTCACAACACTGCAGAAACTGTTCTTCGTTACTCTGATAATCCTGCTCTCTCCTGTCTGCAGTCTCTGATGAGTTGTAAGAACACCTTGAAGACACTTTTATTTGCCTAGGACAGGCCTTCCCAAAAAAACAGGAGGTTCCCTTCCACCACCACTTCCCTTTTTCTACTAGCTTCAAGATTCAATATATTCCTAAGTAAATTACTGACTCTTTGTTTCAAGTTTGCAATCTACATTTCAGATATTTATGAGTGTCATGTGCCAGGCTGTAACCAGCTGCACTGAAATTTTTGAAAACTGCTTCACCGTATAGCATTGCTCATTTTTAAAACATCCCAGAAACATTTTATTTGAAAACTTTTACAGTCCTGATGCTTAGGAGTCAAGATTTTACACTTAGCACAGAGAAAACTCTGTATCAGACATGAAGTCTCTCACTTGAGCAAAAGCCCATCCAAATTTGTGTTCTCAGTAGTAAAACTGCTTAAATTTAACACCGAAGAGTCTCAGCAAATTAATCTCTTTCTACAATCCACAGCATCTGCACACAAGTTCAGCACTGAAATGAAGCTAGACTTTTCCCAGAAGGTATTTTTGCATTTGAAGCAAGGTTACACACTGAAGCTGAGAGCAGACACTCATCTTCCCCATGCTTAGGGACATGTCCTCAACACCTGCTGTTACCCAAACAATATGCATTCACATTCAAAAAGGATGAGGGACTCCAGAGGTGGAGGCAAAGCAAAGCAGGAAGTCTGCTGACAGAAATCATTCAAACCAAAGGACTGGACTGGAACTAAGCCAGCAAGAATGAGATAAAATCAGAGAAGAGGGAGAGACAATCTGGCAAAGACCAATGGAAAACAAGTCGGTTAGGAAAAGGGTCAGGAAACAAAACAGCTGAATGAAAAGGCACTGGTATTGGTAAGGCAGAAGACTACTAAAAGTCAACTGGCCATGTCAGGCAAAGGTGCTGGGAAGAAAAGTGACTACCATTAGGCTGATGGACAATAAATTAATCTGTATTCATTAATGTGTATAAGACATAATAGAGAACAATTTTTTATAAAGCAAACAGCATGCACAACCCCCTACTACAGTACAGAAGTGCTCTATGGAAAACACATGGCATCCTCTAGTTAAAACCACCTGAGCTGTAAGACACTCCTTCTCAATCAGACAGTAAAGGTGCAACAGGAAGCCTAAATTCTGGATCTAGTTAACTTTGAGGATCTGACTTGAGAACGTGTGTGTGCAAAACTCCATTCACCCACAAGTAATATAAATAATCTTTAATTTAAAAAAAAAAATCAGTTGTAAGGAAGGGACAAGAAATGCAACATGGTTAAAAGATTAGAATTTCCAAATCTGCACAGAAAACAGTCTTAAAGTCATTAAGCAGCTATGTCAATAAAACATCTAAATACCATCATGGCATTACAACTTATGATTTGTTCAATTCTACATCAAATACGTTCTCAAATATATTTATAAGAATAAAATTTATCTGCCTAAACATCCACGACTGTGCGTTTAAATGCACAATGTGATTGAGAAGCTGAAGGTAGTGAAAACTGCTTTCTGCCCTCACTTGGATTTCTTGTTACATGACTAATATACTAGTATTTGCAAAACGCTGTTTGATCTATGTGACACAGTCCTGTCTCTGCACTGCACAGGTTCATTAACAGCAGCATGTAGACCGAATGAGAAATTTTTTCTGTTTAGCAGAATTTGCAAAGTTGCATAGGGCTCAGCCTTGAACAGTGAAAGGAGATTGTTCTGTGGAACTAAGATGGAGATGTTTCACACTTTCATTGAGGTAACATATTTCTACTGTAGAAGAGATGTTGCTGGTTCGCAGTTATTCTTTCCCTTAATTTTATTTCCTGTGAATTTATTTACTAAGATTCTTCATATATATATCCTTACACTGCTTGTTAAATGACATTTTGTTTGACAGTCACGTTAACATTACTATTTTCACCGATCTTTTTTTGGTTTGTTTTTTAAAATGTCTTTTTGACCGGTCTCAAATCAATCTGCAAGTAAAATGCTAAGGAAGAACTTCCACTGTAAGTTTTTCGTTAGATATAAATATTTATTGCTAACCAATTTAAGTAGAGTCTGTACAAAAATGGCATCTCCGGACTTGTCTAAAATCAGACATTATTTCAGGATGGAAGGGCAGGTTTGGGAAAATTGTTTTTTTTCTGGTTGAGTTTCTTTTAAGTTTTCTCTTCTTGTTTTTGAACAGGCATACTGAGCACAGGAAATCCTTCTAGATAACATTTCTTCTCCTATCACCATCCTCTCATTCTACAAGCACAAGACATTGTCTTGCTCTTTGCTAAGACAGTGAACACACAACTATTAGATCTATACTACCATTGGATGTGTACTCACAGAAACAGCACCAATAACACCAAGTCTCAATTTACCACCAGATAATAACTGTCTTTCCTAACTAGCTTAAAAGTGAAAGACTCGGTGAAACAGATTCAGTCATACTCAAGCCTACTGAGTGTTCCTTGGACTTTACCCCTCATGTCAGACTTCCCCACATCCATCTTTTTTTATTATTATTATTATTTTCTAATATTTCTAACATCTGAAGCAATATGGAAAAGATGAATAGAAAAGGATTATTCACTCTCATACTACAAGATCTAAGGAGCATCAAATGAAATTACGATGTGGCAGACCCAAAGCAAGCATAAGGAAGTACTTCTCCATATAGCACGTAGTTAGACTGTGGAAGTCCCTGCTTCAGGATATTGAGATACCAAACATATAGTTGGGTTCAAAAGGTCAATGGCTAAATTCATAGAATAAAAATCAGTCAAAAATTATTAACCACAAGCATATCATATCTGACTTAGCCAGTTCTACAATAACAGATTACAAGAAGCTGGATGCGTACACTGTTTGCTTAATCTGTTCCTGTAATCTTCCCTGGAAATCTGTTAGTGGCCTGTTAGAAACATGATATCAGAAAAGACAGACCTTTCATCTGACCTAATTATGCCTCTTCTAGCTTAAGAACACTAAAAACACTAAAAAAATTCACAGGGAAAATGATATTATAACATATAAGCCACCTTTATAACTACTCAGGAGTAAGACACTTCAAGAAAGCTACTCTATTCCATCAACATCCAGCTTATTTTTGTTAACAGAATGTCTACCATAGCATTTTGAGAAACAATGCCTTTAAAATAATGTTAACATGCATTTGGATATTCATCTGAAATATATTTAGAGAAAACAATGTTCAAAAATCCTTCTCAAGTTTCAAACAACTTAGTTACAATGCTATAAATACTAGAAAATCTTTAGCAGTATAATCAGCTCTTTAAATTACAGTCTATACATAGAATGAAAAAATTCACTTGTTTAGACCTGAGAAGTTGAGTCAAAAGATCAGTCTATCCAGCTTTGACATATATAGTATTCCTGGTGCTCATTGCAAAGAGTAAGTCCATAGTACTGAACAGTATGCTAAGCATGGCCCACACTACTCATAAATTAGTTGAATATATTTCACAATTGGAATCCATATTATGACCCTCTAAATGCACACTTTTTAGTAAGACTAAAATGTAAACCTTTAATTAGGTGAAGGGCTGATAAATCTCATGTCCTGAATTAATGTGACATCCTGCGACTCAGAAAGTTTCAATTGAAAATGAATGAGTGATTTAGAATACCTTCATAGTAAAACTCAAATACATGTACAACATGTTGAGGTACTAGATCTCTATTAAAAATAATAAGAATTATTAAAAGGAGAGCTTAAGTATTCATTTAGAGCACAACACTATGTATTAAGAATGGTTTCAGTGGATTCCCCCATACAAAATCATGATTACTGTCATCTGATCATAACACAAGTGCGACTAGCACAGCTGCCATGTCACCTTCTCTTCAGGGGCTAGGTCTTAATCATAAATCAACTGAATGACTAATTCAACACTGTTAAAGCCAGCAAGTAACTGCTTGGAGCCATTCCAGTTTTTACATCTTTCAAAAGGTCAATACACCTACTCAAACACACAATAGTCCTATCTTTCACAGTGTTTTCTTCTTTTCTTTGATTGAAAAATAACATGTTAGCACTTAAATGTAAGTGTTTTAACTAACAATTAAAATGTTCATTAATTCTGAAAGAGTGACCTCGTAAAACAAAGACAATTTTAGTTTTCCTCTTTACCCACAATCAAAAAGTCTCTTCTCTCCTTTGCTGTTTTAAACACTTGTAGATGTCTTAGGAAAACATTTTACTGCTGAGAGTTCTGTGCATTAACCTCACTTCTGTTATTGTAGCATTTTGAATTCAGCTCAGAAATAAACTTTTCCAAGTTCACAACTAGTCTAAATGTGGCCTGCATTTCAAATATGAACCTCTCTCCCTCAAAATAATAAGAAAATTCACAAACTAAGTGGCATCTAACAGTAAACTACATTCTAATCATTCACATCTGCTTGCACTACAAATGACAAAAGCCTACCGTTAGCATCCTTCATAGAAAACATTTATCCTGCTCTTAAATATAAAAGCCATGTTGCATAAACAGAGGATTTAAAGCTGTGGCAGAGGGGTTGAATGAAACAAAATGGCAATCTTTCTGGTTCTAGTAGATGCCTTTCCCTATCACACAATGTTTCCCACTCATAAATACATGACAAATACTTCCTCAATCATTTTTTACGAGCAGGGATGCACAGGGGGTAGTCAATGGCTAGCTTGAGGGAAAATAGGAACAGCAGGAGGGAGAAACTGTACTGAAAATGGCTATGTGGTAAATTCTCTTCTAGAACATCACTCAGCTACCCAGGCTTTGATCTTTCAGCTACAATTACACTCACATCCATAAGATCTGGGTATACTTTTTAAAAACTGTATCATTAATTGTGATAGAAACAGTTCAACTACTTCATTATATGACTCCTCAACTCAAACACTGTTTTTTTTACAAATTAAAAATTGCAATTTATACGAAGATTTTCTCTCAATTGGGTTTAACTATGTCATCATCACAACTAGTCTCACAAAAAACATGGGGTGACTGGCGACAGCTAAATCACAGACTGGCGTCTCCTAAGTAGTCTGTCTACCATTAGGGTCTGGGAAATGGTATTTACTGTACAATTAGAGCCAGTGAGCTCTACCTGTAATCATCCAAATACAGGTGCGAGAATCCTTTTTTGGACAGGGAAACAAACTCATCCATTTTCACATAGACTTCCACGTCTGCACTGTTTTACAGTGAACCTCAGGAAACCTCAGCATTTGTACTTCAAAACAAACATCACCTGACAATAACAGAGAAAATACTACTATCCTGATTCTAAAGACCTCCTTGGGTAGAATCACTTTTAATGACTAAATCATCATACCCGACAAAACATTCCAAGGAAGAACCAATTAATTTAAAATTATAAAATTTGCCCATGGCCAAATATGAAAAGCTTATATCATTACATTCATTAGCAAGTTTATTCCAAAGTCTGTGTTTTGAGCTGAGATGGTTTACTATTAAATAGGTTAAATTTTGTTCTTTAATATTAACACAAAATGTCTTGGAGTATCAAAAGGACAGTTTTAGTTGCAGTAATTTCACAGAATTTATTCTAATGATTTATTGGAGTTAACCATCTGACATTAATTATTGTTTTGGCTTCCAGTCTATGAATGTTTATTTTTCAGTTTAAAGCCTTCTCACTCTTTGATATCATATGGAAATGAGAATTTTTAATGGAAAATTGAAACCATGTGCATCTAAGTACTTAATGAAGTACAGGGAGAAACAGAGGGTGTATTTTAGGAGAATTCAGATATTCCGCTTTAGATACTTTTGATTTGTTTGGATGAGTTACATGCGTATATCTGTTCACAAACATACATTTATACATCTTCAAAGTAACTCACAAGTGCAGTGTTTGAAGATCTGAATACTAAGAAATCTTTGTTGTTTCGTTGGGCGCTTTTTTTTAACCAAATATACTGCTCTAGATTTTTCTTCATTGTATACTACTTACTCCATTCCTTCCTTCACAAACCAAATATTTCTCCCATCTAGAGCTTCCATGATATTATAAGGATGGCATGCTAAATGCTGTACTTCTCAACAGCGATTCCCACCATATGTCTACCATGTTAGGATTGGATCTTCATCCAGTCCATTGAATGTCTGATAGACTGGTTTTGTAACCATCATGTGCTAAAGTCATAATATTGATGTCAGAAATACTTGACTAAACCCTACAACATTCAAGCCCATCAAAACAGGCCTGAAACTGTAAGCATAGTGCAGGCAGCAGCAAGGAAGCCAGGCACCCGACTGCAAACAGGAAAGTACTGTTAAAATGTGCAATTTTGCCACAGTTTGAAAGATTTCTGTGCAACGCACATAGCTGTAGTCCTCTGCCACTCAATTCATTCCTTCGGTATGAAAAATACGTTCTCAGACAATCAGCATTTTATACCATGATAAAACCGTATGTTTGTTTAAATAAATCAGTACTTCTAAACCAAATCTATCTTCTTCACAGTTAACAATTTCATGTAAAAAAGAAAAGTAGGAAAGTATATTCTTTTCTACTCCGCACTTGCAGTCAGGGTTTCGCCATATGCATTATAATCAAGCAGCATGTCAAAAGGAGCATAATAAGTAACAGAAGTACTCCATTAGTTTTTATTCCTATTTTAATTAATATCCTGGGTGATCTTCATGTGCAAAGAATTATTCACCATTGAAAAATGTGAAACAGAAATTCAGATATTTAACCTGAACACACTCACCACTTGTTTTTCTTTCTAATGTAGTCTTTTTCAGAGAGATTAACCAAGTAGATCATCGGTTTTGAAGTGAAAAACAAATGCTTGTTCAAAACATCAATCTGGAAGTGAAAATATAGGAAAGGACTTTTAAAAACAAGTTACACCAACTTGAGTTAATTTTATGACCATTTTTCTCATGGCACGTCTGAGAAACCAACAGAATTAGAGTGTAATACATAGATCACTGATAAACACAGAATCAGCTGATAAGTTTTAACATTCAATACACTAGGAATATGAAATCTAAAAAAAAAAAATAAAGACAGTAACAGGTAGCAAATGTAGAAGTCAATCCATGGGATAAAATTTATAGCCTACCTCTTTGTCATTCCAATCATGATAGAAGCGGACAGCTTTCTTTTCATCTATTACCCATGTCTTGATTTTGCACATTACATCCTACACAAGATCAAGAAAAAACAAAGTCAAAAACTCAGCTGGATATCAGACCATTCTCTTCTATAAACAAGGCGTGTACATATTGAGATTCAAAACATATGCATAAATTTAAAATTAGATAATATCTTTTAAAAACAAAATTTTACTCTTCCAGAAAAATACAAATTGCTGCTTTGAAAATCACTAAAGAAGCAATATTGATTAAAGCGATACAAATCCCATAATTAGGAAGTTAAATACACACTGCTCCAGATTCTATGATCATCTCTCACCATCACAAAAATTAACAGAGCTCATAAAATATATGTAAAAATAACTACATTTTAGATTGCTTTTCAAACTCAGTAAGACACGACATTTCAGCATCCAGCGGGAGAGACCACGTACAATATAAACATGCCATTAAGAAAAGGGAATGGGTGGGAAAAACACAGCAAATATCTCTTTTTTTAAATTGTGAGCAAAAGAAATTGAGCCTATTATTGATGATCCACCCTTCAAGAAATTAATTCAAATGGCCAAAGCCCTTTTTATTCCACATTAATTTTTCGCCAACACCTTCTCCCTCCCCCCCAAAATGAAACCTGCCAAAGCCTCCATTACACAATGGCAAGAGCCTTGCACTGGTGACCTCCAACCAGCTGCATTCACTTTCAGAACATCTCTCTCGGCAGGAAATCTAAAGGCCTTTTAGTTAGCAAGCTAGTGTGCATTCAGAAGGAGTAACTGCAGGAAGAGCCCAATGTGCTTTGTTTCTCTGGCCTTTCTTCACAGAAAGATTAATCATCTGTGAAATGGAAACGGCAAACAGCAAGTGACACAAACTGAACCCTTCAAGCCTTTCCTCATCAGTTTTGTGGTCGTGAATCCAAAAGCTGCGTGTGGCACGGTTCTCCTTACAGGCAGGTGTTAATAAAAGGCTCTTGGGTCTGAAAGGTCAAACTCGGCGCTTCTAGGAGTAGTACATTTTAGAGTCGCCTATTTTTTGTTGTAGATAATTTATGATCATGCTTTAAATAATGCATTTTTTTAGGTTATAATTGATGCAATGGAGAATTATGATTTCTAAAATACAAGGAAACATTTCCTAAACCATTCAGCACACAACGTTTTTTGCAGTTAATGCTATGCAGCTGAAGTACATTTATAAACAACCACAAATAACATCAGTATTTACTACAGTCTTTTCTAGTCTTCCAGTTGCTTTAGTGAAGAAAAAAAAAAAAAAAGAAAAAGAAAAAGACCTTCTAAATCTTCAGATCCTGATTTGAAACCCTCCAGGAACAGGACTCCCCACAGATTTTAACAAGGAAGGGGCAAGCTAAAACTTTTAATGAAATCTAACATGTTCTGCCTAAGAATAATCACTTTTACTCTCCTATAACTGAATTTCTCTCATAAATGTTTAAAAGTGGCTAATATAACACCATTTCCTACAAGGAGAAGATCAAAGTGCTATATTACAAATGTATTATGATTAAAAAAGCACTGTGCAGCTTTGCTATTAACTGTTCTTTAAACCCTAAAAGGCTTCCCATAGATCTCACTTGGCACTGCATATACAACCTTTGACAAGTAATGTAGACCATTTTTATTCATTGCCTAAAATTGTAGGCAATTATGTGCGTCACACTGGCCACCTGCAAATTCTGAATGCCTGCTCCAGTTGTCAGAGCAAAAAACTAATGTCGGAGGGGATTAATCTAGGGGGAAGAGAGTCCTCTTTAATGGCTCCAGCAGGTGAAATGGCCCAGCTGGTTACTATGATGAGTGGCCAGAACAGCTTATGTAGAGACATGCAACAAGATTACACATAAAGAAGAAAACAGTGGTACCACCTTATCTTTAACCCTATGTGCTTTTTACTTTTTAATTAATCTGTATAAACAAGATAAGGGAAGCAATTCTACCCATAGGTACTTTTCATTTAAGATCTTTATCCTCATCTTTTGTTTAAATAGATATATAAAAATCATCACAATCTCCAAGATTCCAGTTCAGCAGTGAAGGAATTCAGATCACCCACTATTTTGGGTTTTAAATTAATTCTGTAAGCACCGACCACGTGGCTTTTGACATTACAGTTGCCTCTCGATAGCAAAGCATTATTGCACATAAATTAGAGTTGATTAAAAAACCTGACAGAAAAAACATTACAGCAGAAGTTATCAAAGCCAGTCTTTTAGGCTTAAGCAGCAATCACACTATTTTAATCACACTATAAAGGTAGCTACAGAATGTGGAATGTCCAGACGATTTCAAGCATCAACACAGCAAATGAAGTTTGCTCTTTCTACAGCCTAAGCACATAGCTGTAAGTCAGAACTTCTCTTCCACTTTTACCTGCTATCTACAGTGACACACCTAAACCTACTTTTGGCACAGACCTGATTTTTCAGAGTTCTCATTTAGGTAACTGACTTGATGCTAAATAAGTCATCACATGGCTAACTTCCACAGGGAGGTAATTCAATATGATGGGGAGAATTGACAGCTATATACTTGCCATTTGATTTTGGTTTTACAGAGAAGGTAGCAAAGTGTTGGAAAACTTTCTTTAGACAACCATCTTAAAAATGAATACAGTATTTGTGCTTGAATATGGTAAGAAAGATACAAAGAAAAATTTTGGAAAGAATTATTCCAAGTCAAGTATTCTCTGATGGACTACTTGGGTAGGCACAACACACAAAATGTAAGGCAGACAGTCCAGAAACAAACAAATAAAAATATGATGGATGAACTCAGATTCCCCAGTCCCTGCATCTAAGTGGTGCCCCACTTAAATGAGATTTAATATGATCTTTTCGTTAAATACTAATGACAACATGAAGAAAGGCAACCACTTTCACATATTTCTTTTTCACTCAGCTGCCCTGATATTCTAAACAAACACACAAAAAACATAGCACCATTTTTAGTTTTATTAATTGCCCCTGCTTAGGCCTGGTGAAAGAGCATGAACTGACCTTTTTTATCTTCACTATCACTGAAACAGTCATTTAAACACATTTAATCACTACTCTGGTTAACTCTGAGATGCTTAATAACAGAATACAGAGCAATGATCCACTTTGTTTCATTAGATCTGGCCTCCCCAGTTGCACGCTTCGAGGTCAATCTGTCACAAGCAGAATGATCCACTTCTCCTTGTTTGATGAGAGGGGTATTCTTGCTGGTTTTCAGCTAGCAACGTTATATCAAGCACCATTTTAAAAGTCACCAAAACCCCCTCCAAAATTCAATTTACTTACAGTTGTCAAGGCATATGAAATACAGCAAACTTCATGAATACCAAATACCACTGTTTTAAACATCAATTAATTTCTGACTCTATCTTTGGCAATATATTTAGCACATGTGAATGCTGAGTATATTTAGCCATATGGAATACAGTGATTTTAATTTATGTCCTGCTTTCATTTTCCAAAGGCAAGTAGTCAACCCACAAATGCTAATCAGGACTTTAACAATAAGTCCCAACAGCATAAAACACTATGAAGAAACACATTTAAATTGCATTTAGGAGATTTATCAAGACATGCTCATGAGACACTACTGTGTAGAAAAATGTGCATACATTAATAAACTCTCTGGATGGATGATAGTAATAATGTGTGCCAATGCCAAATTCTTCTTACAGCATGAGGGACTAAAGTGAAGCCTGAAAAACTCACTTGCCTACTTGGCATCAGAGAATTTTGAGGTTTTTGTTGTAAATTAGCAGGGCATGTAATTAACTTCCGCAAATTTAATAAAGAAGTAAGCAGTTGCAAGGATTATCACTTCACACTTCAAAGTGCAAGCGAATTCTCCGTGATCTTGCAGGCAGTGCAAAAGTCTCTGCTACTACAGAGAGTAACTGAGAGTACAGTAGGCTTTTTTCCTCCACCAAGGGAGATGTTTCTGGGAAGCATGGACTGTTTCTCAGCACTTTATTCGTTCTCTACAAAAACTTCCAAGATTTAATAACTGACCAGTTCCCTGCGAACACTTCAAAAGCAGTTAAATACTTTTTATTTTTTAAAAAAAGATTCAATTATACAAAATTCCATCATTTTCACTGCTCTGCTCCTCAGAAAAGCTATAAGGAGTACCTAAAACATTACCCACAGCTCTTGATTAGCTCCTCTCATTTCATACAGAAGTGTAACAGCACAGCACATCAACAATGAAAGTACCAGTGTATAATCCGTATATTCCGACTTCACTAAAGAATCTGGCTCAGTGACATAACATATGTGATGCAAAAGACACTGCATACACTAAATGAAGTCAACATCACCTAAACTAGTAGGTCTCAGAATGTAACTGAAACAGAAAATCCAATGAATGTGTTTCTAGCGGCACTCCAAGTAAACTATTTGCATTTCTCTACTTATCATCTTTCATCAACAGCCTAAAAAAGACCTCATTACTGAAACAGATTCTGAGACTAGCAAATTACCAACAGAGTCATGTGTGTAGTGACCAGATCTGATAAGACAGATTTAGTGAAAACAAACAATGTTTTTCAATACAATAAATTCACGTTCATATACATGCTGGATAGAGGACACAGGAGGGTGGATATAGTATTTACCTAGCACAGGACTTGACTCTTGTGAGAATGACTGAGAAGACTTGAGGGTCAGAAGAACATGAACTGCACTGTAACTAAAAGATTAATACAAGCTTTGTGTTATTCTAATTATTTTATTATTATTTGTTTAAGTAGGCTAATAGCCAATGTGATTTATTCTACATTTATCTCTGTTGAAATACTGAAAAACTATAGAAAAATAGTTTTGAAAAAGTGCTTATATATGCAGGTTCAATGTGCTTAAGTCTTATGCTATTATTCTTGTTGCATTTCATATAGAGATACATATAATTAACAAAAGCCTCACACGGTACAGGGGTTTTCTCACTAGCATACAGAAACGAAATGGCTAAAAGTGAATGGCTGACAAATACGGACTAAACCTGTGTCTTATTTCTAAACAGTAAAGATAATTAATCACTGGCACAGTAGAAACTATCTAAATAATGGTCAGTTTTTTCCTCTAAGAGTTACATTGTGTTTTAACCACAATTGTGAGAATTAAACTAGGATATGCAAGAGATCAAACAAGCTAATAATTAGCATTCCATCTGACCTTCAAAACAGCTATTACGGTTTTCCAGATACACATAAAGAACTATACTATTTGAGCTACTCATAACTAGCTAAACTGTGCTGCATCCAAATCCATTTATTGTGCATACATTACCTTCTCTGTTAACACAAGGTGTACGGTGTGTCTCATGACCACAGGCCTTCCAATCATGGCTTTCTTTGGTAAACTTTTTGTGTTCTATTTAGCATAGCCTCAGCTCCCTACTTTTCCTGGAGGTTTCCCAGAAGTTTGAAATACTGAGGCTGATCTGATAAAGTAAGAACTTATTGTAAAAACAATATTTAGAAACAGTGGTATTTTTAAAGGGAAATTACAACAAATTTTGCAGGCTAGATCATGTTTTTCAGTTGTGTTAAGTGCTTAAATAAGCTGTAGCAGCTGGGTGCAAGAAAGAGAACAAGTCTGGTACTTCATCAACCAGAGTGACAATGAGCTCCTCTGTGGTAGATAGCAATGTTTAATCTCTTACACAATTCTCTTGCTCACTGACTTTAATAAAAATACAATTGGAGAAGTAATGGATTTAGGACAAGTGTATTATTCTTTCTTCTAGTCAATACTTTTTAAAAGAGACAGTACAAGCTGTACGTGATATAAGATTTACTCAGATCTAGATGCCAGTAATGTTTATGAACTCCAGAGAGTACTTTCACTCAAAACATCCAACAAGTATTCCAGGCTATGTAATCCATGTCATTAATCCCCAAACGCTGCTGTGTGGGTGATCCCTGTGGGTTCCAAGGCATTGATAAAGTCATCCGTAGCTTTTCAAAGAAAAAAGCAGGCAAGAATACAGAAAGTAAACTATCTACAAGTAATTACTTCTAGCAGTTCAGAAATTCAGAACAGAAAAACAGTACTGATAAGTAAAATGAAACATCTTTGATAGAATTCTACTAAACTTTTCTTACTGCATTAGTCTGCACACACTTTTTTCAAAATAAATCCATGTGAGTGCATCGATGTTCTAGATGAGAATTAAGCCAACTGAAAAAAGTGTCTTTTCAAAACACCATTATTCACATACCGAGTTATTTGGTGTACATATACACTATTTAAATATTACACCATGGCTTGGATCTAGACATACCCAGACAAGACATTCTTTACAGAAGTAATTACTTTAAGTCACTGTTCAATTCTACACAAGAAAGTATTTAAGCACTGACTTCTCTTTGTCTACTGATAACACCAAAAGAAATCGAAATGTATATTTACACATTACGTACTTTTAAATCAGGCTTTACTATCAATTAATTCACAAACATCTGCTGTGAATATTTTCCTGTTACATTCAAAATGTTCTCCAGAATTAACTTCAATTTCCTCTAAATACCACATTAAGCACAGTAAATGGTCCACTAAAGATTTTAGGCATAATTACATGCATTAAGAATATAAATATTTTCTTGATTTCCTATGATTTAACATTGAAGTTACTAATTGTAACAGCCAGCAGCAGAAAGCATGTCAACATTGTACACGTACGCTGCTCCTTTCCTTCCATCTCTAGTGGAACAAACCAGGCTCTCAAATTCTCTTCATAAAAGAGACCAAAGAAACTAGCAAAAAAAAAAAACCCAAACCAAATCATTGGTGTATTTATCTTCAACTTGGAATGAAAGAAAGGTGAAAATTCCCAACTGAAATCATCAGTTAGAGGAAATAAGAGTTCATCCATCCGCGAGAACTCTGGCAAGCGCTTGCAGCACGAGGTCAGCAAATTCCGCTCTGCGTCATTCCATTCATCAGAATATTGTAGGAAGGAAAGACTTTCACCCTGTTTTCACCTAGTGTATATTGGTAATGAGAAGAAACTGAATCTATCAGTTCTCTACTGTTCATGAAGTATCTCCAACAACATACCAGTAAGTTTAAATGGGGGGGGGGGGGGGGGCGGAAGAATCTTTCCAGCACTTGCTGTACTATCAGGACAGGACCAAGACATTAAACAAGAGAGGAGGAAGGAAGGGATTAAATCTAATTGCAACATCATTAGGAAGATCTTGATTTACTCCTCATAGTACATGTATCCTGACAGCCACTTACACTCTATGCCTATGGTAACTGTATCTATTGTTATTTCATCACCAATCACAGTAACCAAATAAAGTCTGATGTCTTTCTTGCAAGTTAAATACTTATTAGATGGTTCTGGTACCATTATATTAAAAACGAGTCTCTACCTGCTCTTTTAATCACTGTGCTACTTTTGCTCTTTCAAAGTGTGTTTGATTTGAATCTTATTAAGAATGGAATTTAGATATTTTGCAGGACTTGTAAAAGCACCCTCCTTCCAACTGAAAGCTCAAATGCAGTGATCACTGATCCTGACCTACGGTAAAAGCTGCCTTTCAACTGAAAACTGGAAGCTCAAACACTGTGGACATTGACACTGACCTAAAGATTTTGTCTTCACATCACTAACCTCAATAATCTGTGTGACCTCAACAATAAATAATATTCTTGTGATCAGACATATAAATCACAGTACCATTACCACTAAGAATTATTCTGTGCAATTCAAGACTTGGTGCACTAACAAAAGAATAGCTGTCTACTGTAGAGGGTCAGTCCCTAAGAAGACTAGAACTGAATGACAGGGGAAGGGTAATGTAAGAGAATCCTGCAATAATGTTCACTTAACGGTATATCACATTAACTTGAAGACTTCTGTCTCCAGGACTGAAAATCTCGTAAATTAAAAACACATGTATTTAAAACAAGGTTTAAAATTTGTACATTCTGATTTATAATTTCCTACATATTTGAGCTTTACTTTGAAATCTCCTGCTCATCAAAATGACTGATGAGTAATAAGCTAATAATAAAGTTTAACTTGGTATCTTTCTCATGTCTGCAGATATCAGCACCAAATGAATTTAAAATACAATTAAAAATTACTCTGATTCCTTTCTAAAATGGTGCTTGTGCTGTTAATACATGCAAATAACTGGGGTATTTTTATTCTGTAACAGGTGTTATATTTGTCTACGTTACAGACAAAAAAACATTTAAAGCTATATTGAGTCTGAAAGAATACTACCCTTGGTAAACGTAGATAGACACTTCCAAGAAGGCAGTGAGAACACCTGCAAACCTGTCAAAAATATACATGTAAAGGAAGTTATTCCAAGCCTATGTCAACATTACATGTTGCTGATCTTGGACCATCTCATGTAATTGATTTTTGAGTAGAACTTGAAAATTATTTCATCGATGGCTCCTTAACAGCAGTTGGCTATTTTATTTCTGCTGACAGGGGATTGAGAAATCAATTTTCTGAGAGACAGGATGAACAGTTAACACTGTATTCAACTGCAAAGCCAGGTCACTGCACAAAGCTGAACTTACCAACTGTATGCAACATGGTCTTAAGCAAAGGAAAAACAATTAATGCGTTGGAACACGGGTACAAGAGCCCAGGCAATCAAATACAAACCTCACAATTAACAACTGTTGACCAATACAAACTGGTAATTTTTTTTTCTCCTCCTAAACCTTTTAGAGACTTCAGACTACCAAGTTACAGTTGTGGAGGCTTACTGATAAAGAGAATCCCCTAAAGCAGACAATTAATATTCACGAGATAACAATGACTTCCACTTCCAGTTAGGTTCTATGAAACACACAGTGAAATCTCCTTGGAAGACAGGTAACATGGAGATAGTAGCCTCTCTAAACTTAGTAACTTTTCCTTAGCTTTCATATTAAGATTGCTACTTTCTGCAAACTACCAATGGAAAAGCATACTTTACTATGATCAATATTATTTCTTTCCTTTCCTCACTTCCTTCTTTTCCCTAACCTTATAGGGTGTTCTTCTCCAACAGATCTCAAAGTGCCCTCAAAAAAAGTGAAAAGAAAGAAAAAATACAGTACAAGTGCTAGACGGTTTTGTCCAGCAGTGGAAAGCAAGCTAATGAAAGGTCTGAAAGCCATACAGGTAAGAAAGCTTGCAGTATCTTTATCTGAACGAACCACAGAACTTTCACAACTCTCATCCAGTTAAAATTCTTGAGAAGTTGTCAAGTAACTGTACCTTAAATAACTCCCAAAAGGATGGAAAAACAGTGAAAAAGAGAAAAAATGTTAACATTTTACCTCAAAACCAAAACAAGCTACAAATGCCATTTTTTTTGCCTTTGTAAACTCCTTGCTTTCCTGAAAGGGAAAACTACTGGGAACACTCAAAGCACAGACTATGGTCATTTGTTGTGCACCTCTGCTATGGAAAGAACAGAATATTAACAATGGCTATGTATAACACTGGTAAATTAAAAGGCAAATCATGAGAAGTTGTCTCCCAGCCCCTCCCTTCATCCCTTCCCATTTTTTTTTTTAAGATAACCTGTTTGGGGTAATCAATTCAGTGTATACTGTATATATAGTATCTCCTAATGACTTCTTCTGCCCTGGGAAGAAGAAGCCTTGAACAGCAGTCACAAGCCATACCAAAACAACGTTACAAATTGTGCTGCACAAGGAACTCTCAAATGAACCAAGTTGGGGGAAGTAGAGAATGATCACACAGCCAAATACATTCCTAACATTTGAATAGTGCTTTAGAGAGGCAGACTCTTTACCTGTTTTTTTTCCAACAATGCTGTATGGTTTCCTTCTTAGACCCATATGTCATTTACCACACAGTTAACTGCAACTATAGGTCTTCCTTCTCCGCAAAATAAAACTGAGGCAAAGCACACAAGAGAGCCTCACAACTTGGTGGCTGAGCATCTAAATAAACACATCTAGTGGCCAGAAAAGCCCAAGAATTGCTGTTAAAAACTTACAACTACACAGAAAATTAACCAAGCAAAGCCTTCAAAGTCTTCACCGTGAAAAGAAGCACATTTTACTAAGGTCTACCTTCTACCTTACAATTCAAGCATACAAGTCACAAAGGGACAAGCAAGAAGGTCCAAGATCAGCAGGATTCACAGATGTGATGCCCCACAGCACTTCCTTGAAGAGATTCCCTAGTGACTGTAGTTCCTACGTGCAGCCTTTGTCTCAAGGGCAGCATTAATTTGTGCCTCTCCACTCTGCTCAGCCACGTCTTTCCATGAAACAAAGGAGTTTAATGCCTTTGAAACCTCTGTTGTTGTTGACAAACTCAGCTGAGACTGATCAAGTGTAACAGCTGTTACTGAGAATTGAACTGGTGGAGCAACACGACTTCAAGAACCTGGTGTTTTCTCTGTGTGTGTGCTCATAAAGAAACTATAAAAAACCCCAAGGAATGACAGGAAGTGTAAGTTTCAATCACAAGATGATAAATTTATTTTGACAAGTGAACTACAGACAAAGTAACAGGAGACTGAAGGAACAGGCAAACAGAAGGATGAGAAACTGAATCTGGGTAAAGACAGTTCAATAATGCAGATTTTAAAGTTTTCTTTAATTAACTTTAATTGCCTTTCTAGATTTAATGTGTTTATTTACTCTCTCCCTTGATTTGAGAATAATTTGTCATTTTCTGTTTTCACACACATAGCACTTTCCTGTAGTTAAAAAATTAGTAAGAGCACCTCCATCATACAACAATAACTGTACCTACCACCCATTACAATTACATGACTACTAAGGATTTTATTCAAAGCACGCTTTTATGTCTCTTTGCAGTCATGAAAGTGCTGACTTCTTCCTTAGCACAAAAAGAACACAGAGTATGATATGAAACCCTCAAAGCATCCAGAGCGGTACTCTCAAAAACTGGGCCCATCACAAGGAGCTGAGCAAAGTTTTTTCCAAACACACAACAAAGCAAGAAGAGCTCAAGGCTGGGACAGAACAACATCCCAACGCTCCTCATTTTCATCTCCTCACATCGATGTAAAATTTAGCCTTAGGCTGAACCTTTGAATTCGCTATGGACAGGATTTTTGCTTGCCCTTTTCTTTAAAATAATTAAATGGTGAAAGACCGCGTGGATGCTATTTGAAACTGTAGGCACAAGCTGCACTGTTCCTCTAAGCAAGTGCAACCTTTTATAAAAGAAAAAAAATCACTGCCCACATGTACCCAAAGCTGGGTTGACAAATGTCAGATAAGACCTTAAATAAAGCACACCTGCTTCTCTATCTGAGCTTCTGTGAAAGCCTTCAAATCATCCAGCAATAGCTATTTTTTCTGACTTAGACCAATCAGGGAATAAAATAACTTTTCAAGCCAGATGAAGACTAGTTTTTCAGCAACAGAAGCTACCAAAGAAGTGCTTTTTAAAACCGCGTCATGAACATGAACTTTTCAGAGAGAGATGTTCACTTTCAGTTCCTGTTCGCTTCAAATACTCCGTAGGGCCAACATACTTCATTGTACTTTAATGCTGATAAACACCAGCACTGATATGACACCGTTTTTCTTACTACTTGCTATCTAAAAAGCCATGAAAGAAAACAATATTTTTTGCTAATTGTTAAGCATAAATAGTCAATTTCCATACAGATACACTACTATAATAATTAGAGAATGCACTTTACATACCACCTGAAGTATTTATAGAAGTTTAATGAAATAAAGAACAATTAATAACTATACTGGTAAAGCATTAACAAACTCAAAAGTCAAGTGGCAGTAAAATAATCATTTACAAAAATATACTTTGAAGTTGATAATTACTATACATTTCTAATTTACAAAGAAATACTTCTACTACTACCCTGTGATAATGAGCTCACTTTAGCAGCCTTCCAGAAGATCATTCTGAAATTAATTTCAACTAGCACTCTTTATGCAACGTGCACTAAAAGACACGAAGCGCAACCACACCAAGAAAATATACTTACTTAGTGGCTACAGGAATACTATCTAGACTAGAACTTAACAGAAAGAAAAATTCATAACTGATTCCTGGACTTGGAATTACAACCAAACACTGATGTAAGGTTGATGAAGAATCGGCAATTCTCATATAAAGCTGTGTCAGCAAGAACTTACTATTAGCTTTATCAGTAACATTTTTCACTGTCAACACAGTAAATAATTCATTCTAATAATTTTTCAACTAACAATAATAATTACTATAAAATACACTTTAAAACAGTGTTAAATATATGGGAGATAATAAGCAAACCCAACAATATAAACCTTTCCATTAAAGACAAAGAGTACTTAATGACTTATTTTATAGATCATATACTTACATATTCAGGTTTTAATTTCTTGTCTCCTCCTCTTACAGCTACTTTTTCAAGTTTGTCTATACTCTGCATGATCAGCTCCTCATCTTTCAGTCTAAGCTCCTCATGTATTATTTCAATGTCACGAACAGGGTCTACACTTCCTTCAACATGAGTGATATCATCATCTTCAAAAGCCCCTAAAACAAAAGAACACTTAAATCACATATTAGGCTAAAAAGACAAGAAATATATATTTACAACAAACTATTAAGAGTCAAAGAGTTCAAGATGAAAAAGTCAGTAGGTCTGTCATACTGTCTGTGTATGTCACCTGCAGTATTTTACATTACACTGCTTTAGTCTATTATTTACGTGTCCTCTCCAAAATCAAAATCTTTATACAGATGCATAGAAAGCATAGGACTTTTCCATTTCAGGAGAGCACTTAACACATCTTTAAGAGTTTCTTCTAAATAGGAACAGGTTGGAGCACTAACCTGAAAACACGTACCACTGTATTTAACAGTATCTAACCCAGCAGTGGCAAGCACAGTAGCTAAATTGAACATTGCAGAACATTTTAATACAAGGCAATAATGGCTAAAAGGCTCATGGAAAGAAAACCTTACAAATCACCCTGGCAGCCCTCACTGGCTAACCAATTTTATGCATTAAGAAAAAAAAGAAGTTCTAGACAAAGAATACTGAAGTTCTGAACGACTCCTAGTGTTTCCAAGGGAAACAGGGCTTAGAAAAAAAGGCCTGAAATCATCTGGCAGACCTCATCCCTGTTTCAATCTACTTTATCACTGTGGTTCTGACGGTGATTAGATAATGAACCACTCAGACACACAATTTACACAGCAGCTAATTTCATCGGTCTGATTTGAGGGTATGGTTTTTAGGGGGCCATCAAAGAAGCAGATGAAGGTGCATTTGTCATATATGAGTGACAACCATTCACACTATCTGAACAAAATGGTGCTGGCCCTTATTAGAAACACATGCTATTATCACATATTTAAAGTGCAGTTGAAGCCATAATTTCAAATTGCCAACTGGAAACATAAGGGTAAAACAACCAGATATTACTGAAGCATGTGTGCTGACTTCATGCCCTACTGAAGAAAATCTGGCAACATAATTCAACTAGGATTTAAATTATCAGATAAGCAGCAGCATCAAAAAAACAACCCCCAACCCTCAAAAATATATTTTAAAAACAACCCCCAAACAATTAAGAACAGGTTATTACATATTCCTGGATCAATTTTCAGAGTATTTGCATGCTTAGCCTGTAACATTACAGATATGTCTGAGAAATCAACCATGAAAATCATTTTTTATTCGTATTATCAAAATGAAAATCAACCAATTTTTTTACAGAGGTTAAAAACCCAACCAAAAAACCTGGCATTTCTTGTACTAAATATAAGATAGGAAGCAGGGTAAATTACAAACAATTCCTTAACTGATAGATAGAAATCTGGGGTTCTCGGTTGTCATGCACATCTTAAAACTTCATCTTTTAACTTAGTGAAAACAGTGGCTTTAGCAATAAAGATTTTACATCAAAACACACAGTACACAAGTTTAAAATGTTGTCAAACAAATGTCAAAACAATTTTCACATAAATTTATGGGTAGTCTTCAAAACACTGGTTACCAGAAGTTCCCTCCTCTCCCATAAGCTGTCTCTCTCCAAAGATCATCAAGGAGCTCCCTTGGTACAGAAGAAAACCACCTCAGCAATAGATGTCACTCTGATGCTGGCTGTGACAGGAGAACAAGCTGCTCTGTCAAATGGAAACTCATCACACTCACCCACACCAATGTCAAGCAGAAAGAGATACTGTGGCCTTTGCCTGCAAAATATCTGTATCAGCACACCTGTCTCATGGGCTGTAAGGATGAACAAATACTAGAAAATATAATTTAACCTCTATGATCGTATTTACAAATAAAATAGTAAGATGTCACCACATAGACCAAAAAAACACCTATGTGCCCAGCCTTCTCAACAGATGAGTAGTATTCATGAAGCCAAAAAAGTGAGATTTTCTTTCTTGTATCAAGAAAAAAGTACCCATTGCCACCTAAACAATGAATTCTCAAGTTGTTTATATCTTCCTTCCACATTTGGTGTCCACGGGTTTAAAAATAACAAACAAAGCCCACACTGTTAAAAGCCAGAAGAAAAGTTCCATGACTATAAAGACCTCACATTTATAACAAAAAGTGTAGTAAATGGCTCATTTTGGTCTTAAGAAAGAATTAAGTTTTTCAATTCAATTCTTCAGTTATCCAAAGCCAATTAATTGTGTAAAATCCCACCCCTATAAAACTGAATCTATATATTTCATCTTGGTTTTCTTCTCAGTCCACTAAATTCTTTGACCCATGGACATTTCAACATTTGTCAAGTCTCATCCTCTTGTCATCCCTGCAGCTCATTAGGCAACACTGATGACAAGAGATTCATGTCTGGCAACAGGCAGTGGCTTGGTAAGGAAAGGACCCACTCTAGTGAGCTGATGATTTCCCATTCAAAGCAACAATTCAGCCTTCTCTCCTCCTCATTGGGTTGTGTGACTCTTCTCAAAGAAGAAATGAACACTGGCTGCATAGTCTATTAAAAAATTGGATTTTGACCTTAAATTTGTAACTCTACATTTAGAGGAAAAGTGAATTTTCCTAACTTGGAATTGAGAAAACCTATCAACACGTGTGCTGATAAAGGTCATACAATTCCCTGCTAAACAGATAGCAAATCCATCAGGTTAATCATGGTAGAAGAAAGAAACTTAAAAATCTTACCCTTGAGACTGCCACAGTCCATAAGGAAATGGCAGGTATAAGATTTGTACAAACAAAAGGCCAATCTGACATTAATGTTCCGATTTGGGGATAAACTGAGAGATTCTTTTTGATAATCAACAGGCATTGAGGTTTGTTTGTGAATCTTGTTCAGGATTTGTCAATGCCAATTTCAGTCATCAATCTAAACCAGATCCTCTGACCGACAGCCTAGCCAGAAGCAAGATAATGGGATACTCAAGGAAGAAGGAAAGGAAAAAGGAGACATCACTGTGATGAAAGAACCTTTTTCTCAGTATCCATGTGGTATGTATCTTGAGCAATCTGCTATGCCAGCCTCAAGCCTGCTACGTGAGGGTGGCCTAATGCAAATCACATTGAGCGTTGTAGGGAATTCAGTTCTGGTCTGCAATGCTGAGTGCAGGCTTAGCATGCAAGAAGCAGTGGTAACCTTAGGAATTCGGCTCTGTATGAGAGATCAGATCTTTAGGAAAAAGTACAACTGTGAGAAATTAACAAAGTTAGACTGTTAGAATAGCTTTTACCCAGTCCCTGGTTTTAAAAACAGTCTCTATAAAAACGTAAAGTAGTAGGAAAAAAAGAAGTTGTAAAACTGATTCAAGAAATAGGACATCTCAGAAAATGTGTATATTATTTACAACTTACAAAGATGAAAATAAGAACTATAATATTAATCTACAAATCTTATCCAATATAGAGTAATAGTATGTTGTTATTCATTAATATGTCTCTGTCTTTGCTTTACTAGTGAGCGAAATTCCTCTGTCAAGCAAGGCCTTTAACTCTCTTTTGTTAGGGAAGGTGATATGATAACCCCTCCTTCCCTCCAGCACACACGGCAGCAGAACAGAAAGCTCAAAAGCTCTACTTTAAAATATAATGAATAGAGGACTAAGAATGACATCATTGTCCAATTAAAGACAGTGCAACACCTGTACGATGAACAAGATGCACAAGGTGGAGTCAGGCCGTGAACCTTGACCAGTAAGCAGTTGATATCAAGCACTATGTAGAAAAGCAGCCTGTTGACAAGGAAAAACACACACTAAAATATGTTGAACTGGAATAGGCAGGGAGGATGCGAGGTAGGTCTTGAGATGCAAGATGACAACAACAAACAGATGAGAATTCAGTGTTCTAAAAGAACAGGTAATATATTGTGTACCACACAAAAAGAAATAACAGTTTACAAACATGTAGCTCCCTGGAGAAGACAAATAAAAAATAAACATTGACAAAGAAATGCTGATATTGGCTTGGCTGAATCAGTGAGCAAAAATAATGGGGAGATGGAGAAAATGAGATCTGGCGATTACTAGCTTGAGAGAGCTTGGTAGAAAAGTGAGGGAGGAAAGGTTACCTGAAATTATACTAACAGGGCACCCAGGTGAGGAAGAAAAGGACTAGGATGTGATAGCTGCAGAAGAACAGAGTGCAAATACAGTCATGTGTCAGAGGTAAAACTCATCCTGATTATAAGCAGTGTTTAAATATCATGAACCTCAACCACAATGTTTCTGTCATCTCACTGGCATTCAGCTTCTGCAAATGTGTGGGACCTCTAAAGCCAAGGTTAGAAACTTGCTTACACTCTATCTTTTTCAGAACACTCACACAGCCAGGCTACTGGTTGCTGAGTTTTGCAGTCTTGCTTCCAAAGTTTTCATTTACAAATATCCATTTTTTCAAACTTGTGCTAAAAAAAAAAGTCTTCAAAAAAAAAGATGTTGTGAAAGTCTAGAACCAAACAAAATGATCTAATTATGTCACTTCATTCATTTACTTATTATTTTCAGGGAAAAGAAAAAAAACTCATTGGAAAATATACTTAATATGAACCTCTCCAAAACTAGCCATATCATTGCATTCTCAAGACAGTAAGACATATGGACTTTCTTTAGTGACTTTCTCCAACAATTATGATGCAAATCTACTGATATTCTCATGTCTTCATCAACTACATTTGCTTTTAGAACAGGAGGACTCAAACATTACCCCAAACCACCACACCTTCCTTTCACCTGCTTCCTAAACTTATACAATCTGTGCTGCAAAACTTCCCTCTTTCTCCTACACGAAACTCTAGCATCCCACCGTAAAATAAAAAAGGAATGTTTCCTATACCAGAAGAAAAAAAACCTACATATATAAAATACTGAAGAATCTCCCTAAGGAGTCACCTGTTTGTCAACAACTAAGCTAAGTATACAGCAACACAGGAAGGTCAACTGGAAAAACATGATCAGTAACTTCATTATTTTAAAAACTGATCATAACATCTCTGGTGTCCTGTGTATCCTACCAGAGCTAAAGTATATTTTTATCAGACATTAATCAAAAGGAATCCACCTCTTTTATATTTTAAGAACCTAGCTATAACTCTTTTTTTCAAATAAAAAGCTGCTGGATTTGCACTCTAGCTTGAAAGATACTCCCCTGCCACTTCCTTTAGTGTAAAAGAACAAAGAGTACAGAGTTACCCACATCAAGCTTGCTGTAAACAAATGAATCTGCTGTGGTAAATTCCCATAATATTTTAGTGGCATGCAGATACTGCTGTAAAAACAAGGCAAATACTTAGATAGGAAAATAGTAAAGCATAACACAGCAGCAGAATCCAAAAAAAAATCTAACAGCACCAACAGTAATGGCTTAACCTGAAATGAGCTTGTAAATGACCACTGATACACCCAGCTCCCTCTTCTGCTGTGAATGTGGGCCCAAACCTAAAAGATTCTTCAGTTTCAGGGATGCGTTTACCTTTATCACTCTCTGAGCAGCTGGTGTCCAAGTGTGGTGGGCCCAAAAATACTTTTTAAGTGGCATTAAAGAAGTAATGCTGTGATACCTGGAGTTCTGCACTTTGCTTTCAAGTGAAAATAAATAAAAAAAGATCCATCAAACAGAATGACTGGCTAGAGAAGCTGTGACACCTGACTCTGGTTTTACCCCAAGGAAGAGCAGGAACCGTCTATTTGTCTGGCGTTTATGGCAGCCAAGACACACAGGCTACATCTTTTTCTTCACATGCAAAAGTAATAGAAGATAAATATGTATACAGCACAGAGTAATAAATGTCACATCTTAAACAGTATCATCTAATGGCATGCACATGTCTTTCCATTTCTTTCAAGAATCAGCTTCAAAATTCTTTGATAAAATTTACCTCTCAGCCTCCAGAGATTTTTGCATTGCTTATGTTATACCTGTCAAGATCTGATGACTGTATGTTATGTATTCATCTGAACAGAACCACTACACTTAGTTACAGGCTATCATCAACCAATTCATTCTCTTGCTAAAATCAAGTCATCCAATTACTCCTTGACTAATCAAGGCTGTTTTGGCTTTTTCTTTTTTCAAAAGGTACTCAACAGCATAAACAGTTCACTTACAAGAAATGGAAAGGGGCTAATCAACAGAATTATTGTTTTGCTGCCACAATTTGCAGTATTTAAATGTAGTTGCTGATTGGACTGAAAGTTTTATGATATAGCATATAAAACTAGTTTGTCACAAAAGCAAAGCTGCCTATAGCCTAAACTTTATTGTTTCTAGCTGCTCCAAGCTGCCACTGAGATGCTAAAAGCCAAATTAAAATAACACTACTAGATTTATCTTATTCTGCTCCTAATTGCAATTATGGAAATTAACTACTATCTTCAAGATTAATTTATATTTCATATATCAGTTGCTTCACTTCTTTTAATTATCCTTACCCTTCAAGTAAAACGGAACAAAATATTTGGCTAATATTAAGCTCCATGTAACAGCATTGCAGTGTTTTGTGTTCATTTATAAAAGGTAAGCAACTGTGTTGGTACATGTTATGCTGTAATTAAGAGGGATATTTACAGTTTGATCAGAATCTGAACAGCATCACAAGCTAAAGCTCCCATCGGTATTTAAGGTAATGACCAGCCTTTTTTGTCAATAAGCTGTAAGAGAATGTTTAATAACACCACCAAAACCAGACCTAGAGAATAATTGATACTTGCACTTCCTCTCCAGCACACATTCAATGACTATTATCAAAAAGAGCTGCTCATCACAGACTGATATGGCACATCACAATGCACATACATACCCTGTTATAAGCCCTAAAGTAAATGAGCAATAATATCTGTCTGGCCACTTACTGGAGTGGGAAGGGGGAGAGAACAAAAAGAAATACAACTGAGTAACTTGGGTAGGGGGCTAGAAGCAGGCTATTTCTTTGAGCTATCAAAAGAAACAAGACTACAAGTGTCATAAAAACATTAAATTATAAATAATATCTGTACTTAGACTGGTTTGACATGCTATCATCAGCATTATAAAGATTTAAACAGTAAAAGATACTGTTATTTCTGACTGAAGTACAGGTACATTTAACATTATCGAATGTATTAAACTTTGACGATGATACATTTTAGTATAAGTACTTGTGATTAAAAGGGAAAAAAAGAATATTGTCAGAGTAAACATTTTACAGTTTCTTAAATGTAGCACATGTTAAAGAATCGACAAATAAAGTAGGTTTAGCATGTTTTCCCTTGCAAGCTAATTTCAAGTGAAATTAATCACCTGTAACACAAACCTAATATTCTTTAAGCAGTGCAATTTTCAGTTGAAGAAGGTGCACCTGCCTACATCTTCAACATAAGCAAAATCAAGTACAAAAAAAACCAAAAAAAAAAAAGCTGTAGTAAACCTTGACTTCTGAAGAAAGATTTTTTTTCAGACGTCTTTTGTGGCTTTGTTTTGTGCTACAGCCCTTTAAGTTTTGTCTTCATAAAGCCATAACTAGTTGTAATCACTCGCAGTCTAATTGTGGACATTTATCTGCTTTTCTTATGCATAGAACATAGCTATTAAAGCTGAATGGTGATGGTGTGAAGTATAGGTTAAATTGGGTGAAATTAAAGCAAATTACTCTGGGATGTGGAACTCTGAAAATAGAAACTGCCAATGATTTGCAACCCTCTTGATGATCAGCTTCACAGAACCCTAAATGACAAGAAAACTTACATATTTTAAAGTTAACTAGATTTTTTTTAAAAATAATATGTATAAATTCATTTAAAATGCAAGCAGTCACTGTGGCAATAATTATTTTATTTTACCTGCATCATAGAAGTATAAGAAAAGGTTTTAATTCCCATTAAAAACACTTGTTTTTATTCTTATACGTAGCTGATTTTTAGCAACCAAAAAACAGTCTGGAATATTAGTTGTGGCATTAGTTACTTTGAACGCGTTACAGTTTATGCATACCATATGGCTACACAGCCACAGGACAGTAAAAGCAGCTGCTTTGGGCTCTCTGGGTTGGTGTGGCACTTGGACCTGGATTCATCACTTAACTTTATAAAAGATAAGCACCTACACTTACCCTTCTGAGCTCCAGTTGAGAGAGTGCAAATCAAGCACCCGTCCCCAAAAGTCTGCTATAGCAGCTGAATGGCAGTCCTTTCAATATCAAATCTATTGGGAGTATTTGACAAAAAAGGGCAAGCCTGTTTCTGCACCAGCAGATTCACAATGAGAGCATACAGCAGCAATACAGGATTTTAAATGACTCTAGTATCAACTTCTTGAGCATACAAAGAATTTACATTTGCATAAAAGTACTCATCAAGTGAGTACTGCACAAGGTCAGAGATGAGAATTATAACGTCCCCAGGAAACACTGAGGCAAAGCAATTCACCTCAGGCCTTGTCTGTCGGCAGAAGAAACCCTTATTCCTGTTCCTGGTGGAAGCAGTTTTAACGGAGAAAAGTTGTTATCAAGACAGTCACTCCAATGAGCTTATCTGTAAAATCCTGCTCCAGAGCCCTTACCCTTTAGTCTGTCAGAAATATTAGTGATTTATTTCAGATGTAAAATGTGTTTACTTGCCATTGCTCTTTCATCCTAGAACCACTGGGATGTAGTCAACACTCCACAGGCAAAAACTCCTACCTGCTGAGATTTGCTATCAAGTTGGTCACACTGAGTAAAGGACATTATTTGACAGCTGAAGGAATAAATCTTTGAGCCCTCCATGCCTCTATCTGTAGAGGGCTTGCTCTGACTGCCCTTGATCATATATTCGAAATACTATCACTGTGCTGTCCACCAAAGAGTGCTTGGAACAAACGCCCTGGTTACTCCTCTTGCAACACACTTGACCCAGAATCACAGCACATGGTAATTCACATGGACTTACTATCAGAAGAAAGGGCAACATTCAATGTAAAACTTTGAAATGGCTGACATACCACATAAATTGTTTTAAAATAAGAATCTCTAGGAAAAAATATAGCCTCTCTGTTCAGATTTTTCCAAATACAACTATATTAACTGGAAGAAGAGGCGCGTTTGGAACCTATCCTGGACCACTGAAAAACATCCAGAAGCCATAAAGACTAGTGCTCTCATCAACCTGAGCTCAGTCACGCTCTGCTTTACATTACTTTTTGTTCTAATGATTCAAATGACTCTAATGATTTGTAAGTCATGAAAAGAAAAGCAAACAGGAACATGGGACAGTCTCCACAGTATCACCTTCCCTGGTGAGTGCTCCCACGGCAGCATCACCTGCATGAAATAAAGTGCACGCAGGAAGGTCTGGCCACAAACATCAGTGGGTAACTTTCAACAAGCCTCTGTCACACATCCAAACTTTTCACAGAAGACAACAATCCTACTCAAAAGTAGACTGGAACTCATGTATTTGCAATTTGGTGGTGTCTACACTGTTCAAAAACATGGTACCTAAGTAGAAAGCATTTGGGAAGTAGAAATATGCCTATATGTAATAAACTTTGTATTCATATTACTTTCACTATCACTGTGGTGCATTTTACCTCTTCTTTTTGAGGGCCATCAAGATCTTCTCTTTGAGAATGTTTACTGCCAAACTGGGATCTCTGGGAGTCACCCTAAGAAAATGTAATTGCTAACAATAACTGTATTTTTTAAGGCAATATATTTACACAGATCATGATTAGTAACTGGCATCCACCTGTAGAAACCCACAGAGTAGTTCTGTCTGGTCTTGAATGACCAGATATACAGGAAACATTTTAATTATTCATGGACAGTTTCTCTAGGTCCCAGACTGACTGTGCCAGCGATGCAGAAATAGGGGAAAAAAACAAAAACAAAACAAGAAAACACTTGAGCCCTGAAGTTTTTATTTGGTCTGGCACAGCACTGCATTACTATTCTACCACATACATAGTGGTATTGTCACACTGCATTGCTATGCTGCCACAACTCTATTCCTACTCAACCGCTTCAGATACTTAATGCTGCAACAAAATCTAAGCCATTAAACTATGCTGGCTAGAGCCAGTTCAACTCTCCGTTCAGCATTCTTCAACACCTTAGAGGATTATTAGTATTTGTAAAATAATGAACAGAGAATGAAGATTTCAGTTCAGCACAGAACACAAATCTACAACACTACTGGAACCCACAATTGGTGTTAAATAATTTCAATAAAGCAACTTCTCTTCAAAAACATGTAAAGCATTCCCTTAAGCTATTTAAATACCTAGACAAAACTCAGTAATGACAAGTTTTCAGCTACAAGAGGTTAGCTATCTAAGCAGTTCTCAAATATTCTGAAACTTTAAAATTACATTTTGTTGTCATGATAAAATAACAAAACTGTCAAACTTCTTGCAATGCCTTATAAATACACTATTAAAAAAGGATTATGGAATTTGGCAGATATTTACAGATCAATCATTGTTTACAAAAAGAGCAACTAAGTTTTCACAAGAAGGGTATTTATAAGGAGTTATAAACCGAGCTCATAACATGTTAACAAAGCAACACATTCTCCGTATCTGAATACTTCTCCTTTTGAGGATCTATTTTATTGCACAATGGAGGTGAGGAGGAATAAGCTTACTTGATGAAAGACCAGCCAACATATAATGAATATGAGGGTTGATAAAGACTTCAACAAGCAAAAATCGTTTGATCGGTGCTATTACATATACATATGCCCTATACAAGTTTGTACTGAAGTGCTGTGTGGCTCAGAGAATAAAATATCTTTAAAAACAGAAGCAAACGGCCTCTCACTAAATTTACCTTATAAAGATGTGTCTCATCATACAATCCTCCCTCTGGACATTCTGCCCACATTCATAACACAATACATAAACTTAGCAGTGATACAGTTCATCTAGATTTATCCTTTGCAAATCAATTCAAATTCTATAAGTGTGCTGCCTATTGGTTTCTATTAATAGAAATCCTGTTAAAATTAATTTATTAGCTGGTTAAGAGACTGTTCTTGACACATGATTTTTCCCATGCAACGATTACTTTTCAACAAATTAAAGGTGATGTCACAATTCTTAGGACCTCACATAACAGTACAGGCTTGGAATCACAAGAAATACAAAATGATCTTTTTAGAACAGCAACTGAAATACCAAAACGGTAACATATTAGTTTGCATCCTGAGATGCTAGACCTGATAAAGAGAGTTTGCAGTGTTTCCTGTAAAAAGTTAAAACCTTAATGTAGCAGTTAAGCAGAAAAAACTCAATCCTATTATTTTACTTTGGATTTTAGTCCCTTCCTCTTCCCTATAAAACTCAACAGAAAACTTAGCATATTATTGGCTATATATTAGCTGACAGTTACATGGGAAGTAAAGAACTCATTTTTTTTGGACACTGTAACACTTAGCAATTTGCATTTCTTCGTAGTAACACTTTACTTCAATGGCAACTACATCCTGGACCACATCAGTTGTGTTCTATATCTATCTGGCACCATCTAGTAGCCACTGGTGTCTTCTTCACTAGATCCCCTAACAGACTGTGAAAAGAGATTGTGACAAGCATGATACTAACAGATATGCAAGAAGTAATAACACAAACTTCTTTACCTGAATCTCATATGGTCCGGGAAATGTTTTATGCTGAATTAGGTACAGACAGCTATAGTCAGTGATTACTTGTATACTGAACAAATGCTTTATGCCTTCCTTGAAAAAGTACATTAAATGCTTGCAATGTTGAAGTTTCCAAGTAATTTAAGAATCTGCTGGCAAACTTTAGCAATAGTTGAGAAAATGCACTGCTTTATGCATGCATGCAAACATTTTCCATTTATTCCTTTTCCCTGTCCTGAAAATATGCAAGTAAGTTAGAAACTAAGAAAGAAAACATATGCTTTGAGTAACTTGAATCCTGGGGCTTTTTTTCTATGATTGTCAAAGCAGTGTTTGGTAGGCCCTAAAAGTACAAAGGGAGGTGGTGGGGAGGTGGGGGCAGGGGGAGGCGAGCAGCAGTACCAATGTATCAAGGCTACTTCTTTATGTTCCCAAGGTGTACCTGGGTAGAAATACTCATTTCCAGCAGTATCACTCCTTTAGCCTGTGAGCAAATACAAACACACAGACTCGCCGTTCTGCTCCTTGCAAAATAAATATATAAATGTGATACTTTTGCAACATCTAACCACAGCTTTTTAAGCTGAAACAGTTGTTCTCCTTTTACTTTAGATGTCAAATCCATCACAGAAAAGAATTTTGTTTTTAAAAGACTTCCTCAATGAAGCAGTTCATTTCTCTGCCATTTAGCTCACTGTATTTTTACAAGCACCAGGCTGAGCAAACTATGATTGAGAGAAGCCATCTTATGCACATTGCTGTTGTCCCACATCATTCAGAACAAACCTTTTTAGATCGTTAACTACCACAGGAGTGCTGATTACACAGGCACCAGCAATTTCCTAACCAATGACCACCTGAACAATGATGTGTTCAGCTTCTCAGACCCTGAAGCCTTTCAGAGGTGAATCATTTCACAGTTTGGAACTAGATCTCCATAGCAACTTCCCTTTGAGGGTTTTAGAATCACCATCCCGTAATTCTATGATCATCAAGCTCAACCATTCCCAATGGTTCTTTTCACAGCAGATGGAAAAGGAAGCCTTGAAATTTTACAGTCTATTTCAAGCAATTCATCTGGCAGCCTATTAGAATTCAAAATATTTCGACCTTCAATCACAAAGCATGTTATCTGAAGCTGTGGTGATCTCAAGTCAAGACAAGCAGACGTTTTAGTCTAATCATCCATGATGAGAAGAGACTGACAAAAACTCTTAATTCAACCACCATCAAAATGCTTATTTTAACTGCATGAAAGTCTTTCAACAGGCAATGAAAACACACCATGTACCATTTTATCACAACCTTCCATTGAAGGGAAATATGAATTCTGAATATTGGCATGGATCTTTGCACTCCCCGACTGCTTTTGAACAAATATCTGCTTCCTAAAAGTCACTATAAATTCAATTCTACCACATTATTTTCAACAGCTGTCAAGAAAAATGATGGAAGCAAACTGCAATTAAACTTCCCAAGACCGAGTACAATAATGCTGTAAATTACTTATTGATGGATTCAGTTTGTTATAGGCATCTTCTAAGAAATCCAAATCTGTTACATTTGAGAAAATAAATACCAATAAATTATGAAAACATAAGATTGGTTAAAATCTCAAAGCTAAGCTCAGTTTCATGATAATCATAATCAGAGGGAGGTTTAAAGGTTTTTTTCCCCCCCCCGTTCCAAATTTCCAACTCAGTCACCTCTGTTTAGAGTTAAAGAAACATTTTCCTTCTCTTAAATGTTTTGACCAACCACTGAAATAATCTCATCAGGGGCACAAAAGCTTTAAATTTGAAAATCTTTTCACCTAAAGCCCAGGTTGACTAATCAATTGGTTTTTAACAACTACACATTAAATTAAAATGTTTCAAAGTCTCAGTTACAGACTGCCTACTATAACAGTGGTTCATAAAATTCTGACCCCTCAAAAAAAAAAAAAAAGATACTCTTCTTCACCCCCAACAGCTCTGCAAAGTTAACTCTAGAAATACTTTATTATTGTTACTGTAAGTTCATCAAAATGCAGTAATGAATAATCACTAAGTACATAAACACTGGTGACTAAAGAATCCAGAAGAATTGCAACTTTCCATTACAAAATGCGACCAATAGTATTTAACCTGGTCAGCAGTTAAGTTTGTGAGGAAAAAAAAAAAAAAAAACCAAAAAAAAAAAGAATTACCATATAGTGACTTGACAATGAGACTTTGGTACTTAACAACTGCTGGTGTTAAAAGAAGCAACAGAAGGACCCACCTGTACCAAAGCCCCATTGTCCACCATGAATTGTGAAATAAAGAGAACTTAACAGGTATATTACATTTTATAACATTTGAAAAGATGGGAACACTTAATTGATTTATTTTCTTTGAATGAAAAAAATGCCTTTTCAGTGTCTCTAAGCATTTACATAACTGAAAGAGTGGCAATCATTGAGACACTCTCTACAGCACTTAAAATGCCACATTTTATTAGGCTACAGGGAAAAAACAACTCATCAGCCCTCCCAGCTGACCCTCTCCTCCTGGGTATTGACATTGTTTAGCCATAGTCCCACTCTACTTCAAAGAAAAACTGTATTTAAAAAGAGAAATTTGTTTAAAAAAAAACCATAAAACTAAAAGATCTTTAATATAATGATTTGTTGACTGGTGGTTTATTGAGAATTGATCTATTTAGCTAAATCATTTAGAAGATATTTGTGTAAGAGACGTTATGACAAAAACCTTCATGGAAATAAACTGGCACAATGCAGGACTTAATGTATTTTGCAGCATTTGCAAAGCTGGCTCATGATCAGAGCTATACAGTTGCTTACACTAAACTCCTTGAAGATTTATGGGGATGTATATGAACACAACCACAAAATGTAACTAGGGATGAAGCTAGAATTTAATATAAAGCAAATGAGAAAGTTATGCATCAACTGAAAATGTAAACTGTTGATTTCTACATATAATCAACTGAAACAAACTAGCAATCTGAGAAAGAAATGCCATTGGGGGGGAAAAAAAAAAAAAGAGTATTTCAAGCACTGTCTCCTGCATAGACCAGAGACCATTAATATGAAAAATACTGAAATTCTTAGCGATTTCCAATGTTAGATCAGTAAGGTTAATAGCCAATATAAAAACTACTGGGAATATCCTCCTAAAGGAAAGAAGTTACAGGATACATTTTGCAATACTAAAAGAAATTGTTCAAAATAATTTTCCAACTTTTTGTTTTAATGTGGAAGGTAATAAAATGTATTTGTTATCAGAAGTTTTAACTCATCTATAAAGCTTGGCTTACTTTTGTCTGTTGACCAAATACAACATAACCATCATATGCAATCTTTTATTTAGCATTGTTCTATCTGAAACTGAATATAAACCTGCCCATGAGCAGCAAGTTATTTAAATATCTTACTATTTAAAAAATACAGCTGTCTCTGCAGCAATACCTACTTACGTTTGCAGACAAAACTACATACACTTATCTACTAGTATTGTAGTTATTACTAATAATTTGAACACAAGCCTATTTTAAAAAAATCTTAAGTGATAGTAAATGATAAGTATCTTGCATTGTACAATTAGACTGTCAGCAAAGCGTGCCTATTAGTAACACATATGCAAATCATCAGAGTTACATCTTCACAAGCTATTCTATGATTATGCAGTTATGATTCAAGGTATTTCCATGGTACTTTACCAGATATTTCTTGTAAATTCTTTTAATTTTTAAAACTCAGAAGGCAATTCTTAAAGTTGTCTTCACATGTTAAGAATGAGACTGCATTTTTAGCCTTTCTTTCTAATCTCATCTTAAACACAGTAGTTACATATTAGCTCACCATTTAACAATCTAGAATAACCTTAAGTTTATTTCATAACATATAATCAAGCAACATATGGTAATTAAAGCATACTGAAAACAGCAGTTACTAGCTAATTAACATTACAGAAACACTTTTCTTAGTGATGGAAAAAGACAAAGACGTTATAAAGTACCATAGCATGAGAAACAGTTTGTTATCAACCTTTTTGTTTAAAACATTAAAAACTTCAACTTAGAAATTTGAAATTAAGAGTACTTCATGAAGAAAAGTCAATGTAAGTTATATATGGTTAAGGAAATGGTTTAGGCACTGCCCTTTGACCATGTGGTTCCTGTAGGGCAAGCACCATTAACTGTTGCACCCTTTAGGATGGCTGAGCATTTGCAAACGCACTCACTTCTGTGTTATGCTTACTCATGCGGAGTTCAAGAATTCATACAGTTTCACTGTTTTCCCATCACTAAGATTTCTTTTGCCATCACCACAGAGCACCTGAACTGTAGCTGGAGACAAGCAATGAAGTACAACTGGAGCTGTGACAATGACACCCTGGGCTGGAGTTAGGGGACACTTGCCAGGGAAGCCACTCTCTTCTGTTAAATGCATTGGTTTGCAACATCAGTTCAGCAGTGTACTTTGCTACAGAATTATCTTATGGTTTGCAATTAAATTACCACTTTAAACCAGTGGCAGTATTTTACCTTTACGTGCTATTTTTAGACCTACCTTCCATTTATTACATCATATTTTACATTTCATATTTGTCTGTATTAACAATAACACCTAAAAATGCTTATTCACCAGCTTCTCTATATGCTTCTCTCTTATTATAATCTTTCATTATTTAATGTAATTTTTCAACATGAGGAATTATTTTGTGTCACTCATACTCTTTGTTAAGTTTTCCAAACACAGTGCATATCGAAGTGTATTAGCCTTCCCCACAGTTTCATGGTTACTACATGGACAAACACAAGGGTTACAGTTGCCAACTAGTTGTGGATTAGTAATAAACAAGATCAGCCCTTCCATGCAGTTTGGCACACAGCCACAATTCATTTTGTGTTCATACAGAGATACAGGACAGTGTCCAAGGAAAAACATGGCCACCACCAAATGGTTGGCAGACTGCCTGCCTCAGCAATCTTGCCTCAGTTTCCTAGTCACTATAAGCTGATTCTGTCTCCTATTTAAAAACAAAATTAAATAAAACCAGAATGAAAAAGAACCACTACTAAAGTAATCATCCTTCATTTGAACACTGTTCTTTTTAAACAATACTGCTAACACAACATTTTTTAATAGATAGTAATATAAACTGTCAAACTCACAGGCAGTCAGAAAGACAGAAAAGTATTACGTTGGTTGCTAATTCCAACATGTGGCATCTTTTGTTCAAGGTCTGGTTTGTCACTGCTCTTATTTTCCTCACAAAATAAGCCCAGAAATTATTCTCAGACAGAGTAAAGATTCTCTCCATCTCAAAACTCTCTGGCTTTCACTCTCCGGAAGAAACCATACTGCCCATCACACTTCTTGCAATTTTGTGAAGTCCCTGAAGAAAGTCCTTGTTCATCACCACTTAACTCTATAAAAAAAAAATGTCCATTCAATTATTGTAGCAAGTTTCTTTGTAATTTTTTTCCCCCAATAGCTATCATGTAGCATTTGTCTTGGACCTTGTCTATCCTGAAGAAGCTATCATTTTTTAAAACTATAGGGAATTATTTTCAGTTTTATAAAACTGGTAGAGAGTCAGTAGATGCTGAAACAAAATACTTACACTTTTCCACATTAGCTGAAAGATAGATGACAAGAAATCTCAAATTTCAAAGGACATGAAAAAGGCATATACAGTATCTAATCATTTACACAAATGCCTCTAACTGCTGCTGTATATAGATGGCTCCCTGGAACTGCAGGTGAAGCACCACCATTGCTTTATGAAGTTTCATTCAACTTGCAGCCTGCCTGCCATTTGCCTGTGGGAAAGAGGGCTGACAAGAGCATGCCAGGGGTGAGAACTGTCTTAGCAGACTTCATGACATCTGCTAGTTGCAAGAGAAAAATCTGACAGAAAATAAGAACTCTGAAGAGTTACATCCTGGTTTTCAGTAACTTTACAATTTCTAACCAGTTTAGCTTTGTTGGGAAGACATAGTTCATTGTTCAGTTTTTCCCCTTTTGTAACGACCCTGATACAGAATGCTACACATATCTTTTTATATAATGAAATGTTCCAACCTAAATTGGATCAGGGATAAAAAGAAATCCACATCACATAAAACAGAAATAATATGTTACCCATCTAATATTCTTTTCCTTTCATTTGGCAGTAAAACCCTGATGTTCAGAGCTTATGAATATATCATACAGAAACTTCAAGAAGGTTAGAAACATACTACAAATCAACAAGAGACTTTTCTGACAGACACACACAAAAAATCCACATTAGGGAAGCATAGCTGCCACAATGGAACAAAAATAGGCATCATTTTACTATCAGTAAGCCAGTGTTTACTCAATGTTGTCTTTTCAAACAATTTGTTTCTAGGAAATAATTTTCTGAAGTTTGATGAGATATTATCGCAGAAGAGAAGAACTTCCGAAGAGCAATAAAGCTGCAAAGTTTCTGTTTGGTCACTTATTTAACAGTACATCCATATATAAAATCTTTTCCTTTAAATAGTTAGGCAGTATGGCTAAGGAAAAACATGTTAAATGAACAGAAGATTAATTCCTTTGACTAGGCTCTCGATCTTGGTGAAAAATCAGAACTCTGGTCACAAGATAATTTTCTTTGTGGTTTTCTGATTACTAACCTTAAAAATGTTCTCAAGTCATTAAAATCATCTGTTTCTTTACAATGTGCTTTCAGTTACTGGTTTTCAATTCTCAGCAAAACATTGCTGATAATATTACAATATCCCCTCCTCCTTAGACAGGTCTTTAGAGTCTGTTTGCATTCCACAGGAATACGGCTCCTTGCTCTTGGATGCAGCTCCATGTGCCTTCCTCCCCCCACACTGCTACCCACAAGCCCAGCTTACCCATCTAGTCATTCCATCAAGATATTAAAACCGGTGGCATACCATACATATGAGACTGATTTATGCATTCAAACAGGAGTAATCTTTTCCCTTAACAAAGATTTCCAAAGGCTCTTTTTTCTTAAACATACTGAATATTTCACTCCAGTTATGTGGAAATACTTCTCTGCAGTGCTGGTATAATACAAAAATAATGCACTTCTGTATAATTATGCTTGTTCTGAAACAAAGAACTTGTTCTCCAAGGCGAATTTTAAAACACAGGGGAAAAAAATAAACTTCACCCTAGTTTTAAGGGTGAGATTTGAAGTTTCTTTGTGTTAAACTGGGGCTTAACCTGTCAAATTCCACCAAATATAAATTTAAAACAATTTTCCTATTGCTGCAGTGGTCTCAAGGATACCTTTCTAGTCAAGAAACTTCTAACTCTTTGAAACTGCAAACAAATTGTTTCTCACATTTCCCCTCTTCTAGTATAACAAGTTAACAACATCCTAGTAAACAGCATTGCTGACATACAAAACTCTGTTAACCAACGTCATCACGCTGTTACGCAGCAAGAAAAAAAAAATTAGGAAGGCAAAAAACCCCAAATCAGCAACTACTACTGAGAGTAGGGGAGTCCTGGAAAAAAAAATCCATAAACAGAAAGAGATGGGAGAAAAGAGTAACGAGGTTTTTAGCTGACAAAGCCAGCATTTCTCTCCAGATAGGAGGGAATTTCAATGTCGCTTATGAGAACCAGATGAAGGGACATGAAGCAGCAAGGACTCCTTGTGTGACCACGACACACTAGCTGGAAGTGACGATTTGCAACAACCTGTCTGTAGGCCTGTGGCTCGGGCAGCCTGAAGGTGCTTTGCAGGCAGGTAGTACCTGCCACCTCCACAGGCTCCTGGCATAATTCCTCCCAGGGAATCCCATGTTCTCTTTCCCAAATGCAGACTGACATGCTGCTAACACATGACAGAGGGACAGAAATTGAGTAAGCTGTCCAGCCTGTCACAGTCAGGACCAAGTACAGGGCAGATAAAAATGCTCTTGTAGACCATAAGTTGATCACCCTTACTATAAGGGATTCAGAGACACCTGTGCAGCACAAATAGAATAACCACAGTTTGCATACTCAGACCCCATTAGTTTACACTGTGCTCCTGGACTTAAAGGACTGCTTAGTTTGCTTAACAGCGAGCTGTACATTCCTACCTAGAGCATGACTAGGAAAAGCTGTGAAATACACGTCTGAAACAGCAGCTGATTCAGAAGATCAAAATTACAATGTATTTACATTTTGAAGTGTCTCACCCATCACATTATTCAACAACAATGCTCAAATAAGGTAGCTGAAATATCTTAGCATGACAACATCACACTAACCAAATGGGAGTAAAATGAAAACGTAATACTATCTAACACTTTCAAAAAGAACAGTGCTTCATTAAAAACAAATTATGAATAATTCTAAATTTCTTTCTTTTTCTGGAAATCCTGCTGAAGTTTAACGAGCAAGATACCTGAAAAGCTGGGCAGTCAATTAGCCTGGCAGGTGCCTGTGCTCTGCTAGGCATACTTACATTGCACTCCAGTTCTAGCAACAGCAAAGGCAAATCTAACAGTGACACTAACACATTTGCACAAAGCAAAATATATGGACATAACAACACTGTCCAATTATTTTACGGAAAGAGTGCAACGTCATCCATTGATACTCAAAAACCACTCACAGTGAAAACATACAGGGAGGTGAAAAAAAATTTAAGCATACCAATGCTATTTTATTTCAGTATGGGACAAATCAACTACAAGGAAACCTTCTCTTTCCACGCAGGAAGAATGTGTATATGTTAAATGATCAAGTAAATCATTCGACACATTCACGTCAGTCTGCAAAAGTAATCAATACAGGAGAGAGGAAGATTTTTATTTCTGGGGTGTTTTTTATAAACACATACTGAATAGTTTAGGTTCAGATTAAGCCATCTTTATTCACACTGAGCAGAACTTAACTGCAATTCATCAAATTTAAATCACAAACACAGAATGACTACACGAAAGAATTGGGCCCTTGGAAAGGATACAAAAGTACTCTAAAAAGTCACTTTTGTTCCCTCTTCCTATTTGCTTACATACACATTCCAAGAAAAACATGAAAGGATGAGAGCAAGAATCAGTACTTTACCAGCTAGCAGCTTAGAATGATATTGGAATCATTTAAAAAATTATCTTGGTAAAGTGATTGTTGCTAACAGTTTATCAGTTTAAATGTAATTGTGAAGTGCAAGCATTAAAATAATAATACCCTTATCAAAGCCACTGCATGGGAAAAGAGACTTTATAAGTACAGCTGCATCTTATAATACTGTTCTTTATGGTCTTTAGCTTGCATTTATATCCTTTTCATATCTCATCATCACTGGATTATTGTTGGAACAGTGCTGTAAGCTACTTTTATTTTTCTTTGTGGATCAGGGGATTACCTTGAAACACCATTGTATATTTCTCTCTTTCCCTTTTAAAAGCTTTAACTACTGTAAAACAAAAAATATGCCAACATCTTGATATCTGGTTTGAAGAAATTCGGTATCAAGCTCCAGTAATTTTTGTTCCAGTTGTAACCAGCACGAACAAACTCCCTGCTCCATCCGGACAACAGAAAGTGGTTGGAACACATGAGCAAACAGAGCTGAATTTATTTCACTTCATCACCAGCACATGAGAAGAAAGACTCAGAAAAAATGAGTTTCTATGGCAAGTGGTCCCCAATTTTCAGTATTCCTCAGAAGGATAAATTACTAGGTCAATGTTACATAAACGAACAGGGAAGTTGAGCTTATACACTCCTGTGTTAGTTCTTCTGGCCCAAGGAGGAGGCACAAATGCTAAGAGCTGCCTTTAATGCTCCAGGACTAATATACAACTACAGAGTTTTTATTGCAGATTCAGTAGTGCTGGTAATTTCTGCATGTAAATTACTACAGAATTACACAGTTGTCATGTGTTCCCTACAAAAATAAAGCAATTTAAATAAAAATCAGTAATGATGTAGCTTTGTTATAGCCTAATTTCTTCAAATGGGAACAATTCCTCAGACAATCTTAAGTATATGGAAATTTTAAAGAGCTGTTCTTCCTTTCCAAAGGTTATGTGGAACAAGATGGGACTAATGCACACTTACCACAATCAACATACAAAAAGGTACACTAATCTTACTTGCTTTATTGAACTTTCAACAAAAAAAAAATCATCCTTTACTCAAGACTACAGAATTTGAGGACACAGCAGTATCTTCCTTGAGTTTCTATAGCACTAAGTATCTGTTTTAACAAAAGGAAAACAATATTAAGAAATCGTAAGCCAAATTCTTCCCATTCACTTTGAAGCGGAAAACATGTAAATAAAAGAAAAAATATAGCAATAATAGAAGTACAGAACACCACAGATCAGGTATTTCCAACAGAGAAAGCCACTCAGTAGTTATCTGTGCAGTCATTAGTACAGTACAGTAAAAATCAGAAAACTCTGTTTTGTCAAAACCAGAGTTTGCTTCTGGGTTTTATGTAAAACCCTGAAAACTGAAACTATTCCATTCATGGCAAAATGTGTTCATATGGAACGAAACATCTCCTGCAGTCCAGATCACTTCACTGCAAGCTTTTTTTCCTCTGTTGCAGTATCATGATGTGTCGTTAATTTGCTTAGTTCAAAAAAAAATATACTGAAGCCTAACATGTATTTATATCTACTTGTTAAAAAAAAGTACAAGAAAAGCCTTCCATAATGGAGGAGGAGGAATGGAATGGAGGGGGAGGGTGGGAAGACAAGAACAGGACACAAAAAAACACCTTTTCCAAAGATTGTTCAAGGCAAAAGGGACATGTCATGTTAAACAGTAGTCAATAGCTGTATACAACCAGTAAACAAATTCAGCTCTATAAAAAAAGAACTACATCACCATTTAGTGGTTGCAATTTAGATTATTCTAGCGTGTAATACTTTAATTGTATAAAACAAAGCTGATGTCACAAACACAAAAGAACTTCTTGCAAAGCAAGCACCACAAGTAATTTTTATGCTGCCACTGATGGCTGACAAGTGATGAGCACTTTGTTCGAATTTATATACTTACGCATCTAAGGCAACAGGTGGCTTATAAAAAGAAAACACCAAGAGCTTTTTAACTCTTCATTATCAAATTTTTTATAATGTGTTTATCATAATGACTAAACAACCTCTACAAATACAAGCTGAACATACTAACTACAAAGATGAACTATAGCTCAGGGAAAATGATCCATTATTTTGATAAAAGCAGAAACTGAGGTAAGGTTCTGGATCCCATTGACTTGAGCTCTGCCTACACTCACACTGTTTTGTAATTGCACAAAGCACTCAATATTTCAACAGTACCTTGCGACATATAAATTAAATCAATTTAAGACAAGAAAATTTATATTTTCTTACTGTCTTTTTATATCCATCTCAAACAATAGAAAATATTGTAGCACAGTTTAATGGAATTTTTTACTTTCGGGTCTCGTAAACAGACTAAAAGAATGTTTCAGTTGCTGCTTGATGTAATTTTGGGCCAAGAGTGGCATTACAGATATATGTGTTGGGTTTTTTTTAAACACTGAACAGTTTTGTTTTCTTTAAGCACATAGCTATTAAAAAAATAAAAGAACTCTATTACACAGAATGCAAGACAACTGAATCACAGAATCATTTTGGTTGGGAGATCATCAAGTCCAACCACTAACTTCACACTGCCAAGCCCATCACTAAACCAAACCATATCCCTCAGCACCTCATTTACGCATCTTTTGAATATCTCTATTCTCTATTTGAATATCTCTGAGGGATGGTGACTCCACCACCTCCCTAGGCAGCCTGTTCCAGTGCTTAATAGCCCTCTCGGTGAAAAAGTTCTTTCTAATGTCTAATCTAAACCTCCCTTGGCACAACTTCAGCCCATTTCCTCTTGTGCTGTCATTCATTACTAGAGATAAAAGGCTGACCCTTACTTCACTATAATTCGTTTCCATATAGTTGTAGAGAGTGATCATGTCTCCCTCTCAGCCTTCTGTAGGCTAAATATCCCCAGCTCCCTCAGCCACTCCTCATCAGAATTCTTCTCCAGATCCTTCGCCAGCTTCATTGGTCCAGTACCTCAGTGCCTTTCTTGTAGTGAGGACTCAATTTCCAGGCAAAATAAACAAACAAAATCGGATTAAAAATTTAAAAATTAAATAATAAAAGAAATAAAAAGTGACTTAGAGGAGTATTGGCTGATTTAGATATATTTAAAAAACAGAATGGAAATTGAGAAAGCAAAAATGCAATAAGCATACCAAAACAATATTTATATTCTGGCTAGTAATTAAACTACAAAATAATCATCTGCTTATGATTAAAACATTTTAGTTTGCTGGTCTGGATAGATTAAAGGCATATACCAAGATATTAGACTATTTTCTCTGCATGGCAATCCCTAACAACTAAACCATACCATCCCTAACAACTAAAAAATATGACACATCAATATTTTCATCTTGTACATTATATATATACACACACACACACATACACACAATTTCTAGGATGATGTTCACTGGATTAATCTTTCTGCTGTATGTCACTTCAGAGTAGTGCAGAACAGCTCAACCCAGAGTCTTAGACCGCCTATCTTTCAGATTCTCTCTGCTTCTTTCCCTATTTTTTTCTGAAAGCAAGCAATCCCTTTCAGGTAGCTTACATTCTTGTAGCTATACCCGTCCACCCTTTTGCAACTCTTTCATACACTTGACTTCCCATTCCTACTGCTATTTAGTTTTGAGACATCAATTTTCACATCAAATTACCAAAGTTTGGTGCATAAAAATATTCAATAAGTCTCAAGGAATTGTTATCTCAATAACAGCTATCTCAGTAAGTACTGAAATGCAAACCTATGCTCAAACATGTTTTAGAAGTTTAACTAGTAAAGTGAGCTTGAGGTACAGAAGCTTATCTGCCATCACTGTTATTGAGAGAAAAACCTGTGTGATTGGGGAGAGAAGGAAGAAGGTAGAGAAGGAAGGAAAAAGATGTGTTGTTTGATTTTATTAAAAAAACTTTTAAACTAATTAAAATTGAAAAAAATATAACCATGTAATGCTTGAATACTCAGAAAATTCATTCCATATTAAGGATAAGCACTGAGGTTCTGAAAAATCTTCTTGCTGTTGTATCCAACAACAGATGAAGCCCCACTTTAACTGCAAAATTGAAAGAAATAACTGAAAGGAGCATTTCTGAGGTATTCTGTAAGAACAGCTGGGTTAATAATTAACACATTTTGTTAATTGTCTCAATGTGCTGAAACTTCAGGATGTCCTTTGAGGCTGGAGAAACCCTGACATCAATATTGAAACAACAGCTTTCAAAGCGTCTCTAGCAACTACTGCTGACATAAACATCTAGCACTTAAATCCAGCCCAATGCTAATTTTCTTCTTCTGCATAAGATTTCAGAATAAAAACGCATCCTGAAATATGTTAGAAAATAGCTGGGAGAAACCGGAGAGTAGAAACGCAAGAGTGATGATTTCCAAGCAAGTAAAAAAAACCAGACCATCAGAATTTCTGCTGAGATGCTGTTGGTAACTGATTAATAAATAATCACCTGTAAACTCAATCAGAAAAAAACTTCATTCTTTGCCAATGTGAAGCTGGGCTTCATCAGGACAGAAGAGAAATTTTGGAAAGCATAGTGGAAAAATACCAACTATTTTTGTTGAAGGCTCACCAAAAGAAGTCAGCAGATTTCCACATCAATACTTTATCATTACAACAGCAGCATAAGGCACATCTGCAACCAAACCTTGCATCTCACTAACATCTCCAGCACACTTAACAGTCATCAAAAAATCACTTCTTCTCAGACTCCAGTGGATAACATGTAAAGTTTGAAAAGAAAACATCTCTATGGCTTGCAGACTTGGAAGGAAAAAAAAAAGGCAAATATTATGAAAAAAAAAGGATGCAATTTGCATCATGTATTTCCTATGGCTGTCTTTTTACAAACAATTTTCAATTTATGGTATCAGCTTAATATGCTCACTCAGCTAGAACAGCACGACTGTTTGCTGGATTACATGTTAAATCTGATTAGAGAAATGACCTAGTTTTAAAATAACCCAGCAAGAAGAATATGGTTATTTTTAAAAACCAAAAGCCTTTTTACTACATAGCTCTACAATCAGTTCCAACAGCACAGGAGAAAGTGGCAGCACACTGGAGTGGAGCTGCTTCAGCTACCGAAAGACGTACTGATCCAGTGTATAATTCAGGCACAACGTGTGTCTTGGGAAGGGACAGACATCTATTTTTGTGGAAACCAGGACTGCTCCAATAAATTGCAATTCTAAAAGAAAACTGAATCAAAGGTCTTTCTATCAGTTTATTAAACAGTTTTATTGAGTGTAAAAGCTTGCACCTGAATCACATTACTGAACAGAGCTTTTGCTTGGGTGGGACTCCTAAAGCAGCTCCTTTGGTATGGGTAGAGACACTCTTTGGCTTTTTAACACGCAATGACTGCTGCCAATGACTTCTAAGCACTTGTGGGACTATGGGCAAACAAAAAGGAAGCACTCTAAACTGACACCTCAAGGGTCTCTGGCAGATTTGCTTGACACACAAAAAAAAAGAATTATATTTTAATTAAGTCTTCTGACTATCTACCCTAACTAAGCTAGAAGCCTTGTTTAATTTGTCTAGGATAAGTAATTTATTGCCAGAAGAAGAAGAAACTCAGACAGTGCTTCCTCCAGATCTTCCTTTGCAGTATTTCCTCCACTGCTCAGTAATCAGCAGTACTACATACACATATCACGGAAACACCAGTGCAAGAAACACAGACTCTTAGAGAGTATTTAATTCATACATTTTGAGGTTCAGAAGACTTAGCAGATCATAAAGTGCATTCAAAATAAATTGCAAGCATAAAGCTTACACTAAATTAAAATACAATGAACATATGTTGTGCACAAATTTGTTCTAGGAATCTGAATGAAAACACAAGCCCATGACATGGCAAAGTTCTTTTTAAGAAAACAAAATAAGCTATGATGAAAGAGCACTCACAGTGCTCACCACTGCTCTTCTTCACAAGCTCTTCAAAATATTTTATCCCTTCTTCAACTAGATTATCATCATTCATTTTTTTCTTAAATTAAAATTCTTATGCTTTACTTCCTACTTAAAGGAGGGAACAGAAAACACTTCAAAATAACTTGGTTTCTCACCTCAAGGCACTAGCAGCTATGATACTTCTACCTCTAGCAGGAGCCAAAGCATTGGTTCCCCTCACCTGGAGGCCACCGCTCCCACAGACAAGGCACCACAATCACTTTTGTGAGTGCTCCTTGTCTATTTTAATATGAAGTCACCTAATTTCACATCAGCCTCAGCAACAATTAAGTAGGCTCAGTATCAGTGGTACTGATACACTGCCATACTCGCTTGCTATACCAAACTCTGGGGCAATGAGGGACAACAATGAAGAGTCCCTGTGCACCAACTCTTAATTCTTACTGTTGGTTCCAAACCCAACAGAGATTTGTGTTCTCAGGTGCCTTGGGGAGCACAGCCACCTACATATAGATTAGGAAACAGAGAAGTGCTCCCAAAAACCTACTTCAAAGTTTTCATTTTAAAAAAATGCCAACAACAATAAATATACTAACTCCTTGCTTCTCTGGAGGAAAGCACTTTTGAAAAAGCAGCTTTCTGAAAGGGAAGCTATAATATTGTCAGTCTACAGACCACTCACCTTTCTGATGCAATCAGTGCAGCTAATTAAAGTGATGCTGATGAACAGTCAGACACTTACCTTTTTCTGTTCTCAAATTCTGGCAAATAAATTTTATATTTTCTGTGGTGTCCTTCCTCCAACCAAACAAAAACAGGTTTCTGCACTTCATATTACAAGCAGGAGAAAAAAAAAAACCAAACCCACGCCACAGATACACAGAATGGTAGGGGTTGGAAAGTACCTTTAGAGATCATCTAGTAAAAAAAAAGAAAAAAGCCACACTGTCATCCACAAAAAAAACCCAAAAGAGCACCATATATTTCCCTTCAAGCTTTCAAGAAATTCCATACCACAGTGAAGAAGAAATTACTTACATTTTAACAGTCTTAAAGCGAAGATACTCTACACCATCAGTACAGACACACACTCAAACAAAGTGTCATGGTTTAGCAAGGAGTTGCTTTTGCCTGGTAACAGGGGGAGCGGGTTGCAGTGAAGACCTGGTAAAAGTTTTTGGTGGTGGGAACGCAGGGGGTACCCCTGCACCCTGTGGATGGCAACGGCAGAACTGAGAGCCAGCAGCAGCTCCGTGTGAGTGCGCCCGGACGGGCGAGAGACTGTGTGGGAGGGCGGCCATGGCACAGGACATGCTGGAGAGCCTGTGCGCCACAGAGCAGCCCCACACGAGAGGCAGAGAGGAGCAGCAACTTTCTGCGATAAATGCGTGTCGGTGCAGCCCGTGCAGGGCTGCCGTGTGTGTGTGGTGCCCCACGGACTTGCAGGGAGGATCAGTGCGGAGCCACCTGCCCTGAGATTAGACAAACGACAGAAGCCATCAGGAACGGACTGACTGAAACCCCCACTCCCTGCCCCCCTGGGCCGTTCAGGGGGGACGGAGGTAAAAACACCAGGATCAGGGCTCTGAGCCCGGGAAGAGGAGAGGGGTGGGGAGCAGGTGGCCTTAAAGGGCTGGTCGGACTCTTCATCTCTGTACCATTCTGTGTTGTTTTGTTTTGGTTCTGTTTTTGGGGTTTTATGCTTTAGTTGGTATTAAATTGTTTTCTGTTTTCTTCCCCAAGCCGAGCAGCCTGGTCTGTTTTGTCCTGCAGCTTAAGCGGCAATTCAGCTCTCCCTGCCCTTTAGCAATCCTCAGGCCTTGGGTACTTGAGGCTAATCGTGGTCTTTTGTTCCCTGATGGGCCTAAACCAGGACACAAAGTAAACACATTTCAAAAACAGTCACCTGAACACCCTGTAATACTATCACCTATTGGTAATTACTTTAAAGCGTCACGGAGAAAAACTGAAGTCATATTTGTATTGCCTAAATAACAATTATACGCTGCCACACGACACACAGAACTATAACATCTGTAGTTATAGGTCAAATAACAGCAATTATTCAGTAAAGATAACCTGGCTGGTCTTTGTTCTCAGGAGAGGAGGGGTTTACTGGTCAAGTACTTTATGACTCACAGTACAGTATATTAGAAATTTTCTATGTATTCTTTAGTATTGTGAGATAGCCCTTGTAGCTCAGTAGGTAGCTCTCCTGTTTCTGGCCTACGAGGTCATAGCTTTAAGTCCCTGCTGAGGAAACTTAACAAGTTCCATCTATAAATAGAATAGCATTAGATGCTGCTACTCTAGCAAGGGTGGTGGCCTTTAGACAAGAAATTTTTATGTTTTCATCTGTTCTGATAAGAAAAAGAAGTTGGACAGAGAGGCACTGGGTATTAGGCTAAAGATTAATGATAAACTAGGCTCCAAAATCTATTGTAACTTCAATTAGCATGAGACTTACAACTCTAGCATTATCAAACTAGTATAAAGGTTAAAGAAGAATGCAAGAACAACAATCTTCCTTCTCAGTGAGTATAAGCAATTAACTAAAGTTACAGACTTCACGATATTTGAGACTGAAAGATGCCTCCTAGGCACAATTAAAATTTGACTTGACTTCAGAAGAAGTATATCCTTGATAGACATTATTTAATTACCAAGGAATAAAATTATATCGCTCTGCAATGCATTGAATTTTTGCTCCTCATATCCATATATTTGGGGAGGCTTATTCAGCTCTCAGAATAACAATTACTTGTGACAAATTTAAGAATAAAGCCCATTTAAATCCAGAGTTTGTGCTTTGAACTGTAGTTACTTAGTCTTGGAGGAATACGGATTAAGGCTCAGATATCACTTTCACTCAGCCAACATAATTTACTGCTTTTACAAGAGGTCTTGCAAAACTCTTCTGCAATACCTTAGCTTAGGAGGTTTTGTCACTCCTGTATTAATCTTGTTTGCCTAAGTGAAAAATCTTATCAGTTAAAAGTTTTCCGCAGCTGGCCAAATTAAGCTAGCTGATCTTGTTCTGGCACTGAAGAGGATGCAGGTTTACAAAACCTCTCTGTATTCCAGGTTTAGGAGTAGTAGTTGCACCAGTTCAAGCTATGCATCAGAGTAGGCATATAAAACAGACAACAGCCATGTTACCACACAATGATGGGACACCTGGTCTCCCCTCTAATCTACTCCCAACTTTACTTACAGCCATTGCCTTTGCTACCAGATGCTGCACAAACACTTAATCCAATTCTCTGTGGTTATTTCTCAAGAAGCTTCTTGGAGAAGATACCTGTATGTCTTCTCTCTACCAACACTTTTTCTGAGCAAAAAGACTGCTGTATTTTTATCCTTGGATCCAGACAGAAAAATCCAAAAGCACTAGACAGCAATAGGAAACAAAGGAAAAAAAAACTTTATTTAAATGTGCTTCCTTTTGGCTACTTTGCATTAAGAAAGAAGGGAAGACTTGTATGCATATAGAATTCCTCTATACAACACTGTTGTTTGTTTTGGAACTTAACTTTATCTGTTTTCAGAAGGCACTTTCCTCAACTATGTCCATTACAAGGCAGAGTACGGTACAGTATCAAGAAGGTTGCAAAAGCCCAATTAGATTCAGCTACTGGTCATTACACGTGCCTTCTGTTTCTGCTTGCAAGTAACAGCTGTAAGAAGGGGAGGACAAATCTAGCATTCTGCTCCCATCATCTACACAAACAAAAGCTCTGAAGTAAAATAAAGCTAAGCAGCACATGGTAAACCTTCCTCTTCTGCAACAATATCTCACTTTTATATAAGGTAAAACTAATGATAAGCAAATTTGTATGGATCTCCAGGAATATATTTATTAGTCTCCCTTCTCTTTCAAGGTGGTGGGCTTCGCTTCCGAATGCTAGATACAGGATTAAGACAGATAACACGCAGCCTCAGAAGGAAGAGGAAATGTCAGTAAGAACTATTATCTTCTGAATAGCATCAGAAATACATCTTGATTGTGTAACACTAACAAGTTTAATATGTGCAAACTACCTCAGCAGTGAAATGTTTGTATTTGTAAATGAGGAATGTCAACTTTTTCTTTTTAAACAGGTAGCAATTACATTCAGTAATTTAAAACAAAACCAAAGCAGCTTATAAAAATGAAACAAAATAACATCTAAGACAATAAATTTCTGTAAGACAGCTATGTTTACATCATTTCAAGGTGAATTTTGACATATTAAATACAAAAAAAAAACTGGCTTTGGCTATTAGAATTGACACACAGAGGTATAAGCTGCATAGAGCCACTAAGATTCCCAATGCACAGAATACAGATGCTGAAAGGATGAGATGCAATTCATACTTTGTATACTGAAAGGCTAGTGCAGTGGAGTGTGGCTAAGTGTTATCATCATGTGCCTCCACCTCTGTGGCAGTCAGCTTCCAGAAGCAGCAATCAGCAGGTATGATGTCCTCTTAGAGAACATGGGAAAAAAAATACATCATGCCTCAAGCATATAAAAGGTCCAGAATGATTAGCATCTTTATACAGAAAACACACACAATTTCATAGAAAGTCAAAAAATGAAGACGGAACAGAGGCTGCATCTTATTTGGTAGAATAACTATCACCACTTTGATTTTTACAGGCAAATGAAAACACTGGCAGTATTACTGCACGATTCAAATAATCTTCATGCTGATAAAAGAAGAAAGCCAAGTCAGTTTGATTTTAAACACTGATAAAAAATCAGCGCAAATATTGCAAAAATCGGTTTTGATTAGCATCTATCTCAAACATAAACCACATTCACCTCACGTTATTCATATCTATCCAAATCTTTATTAAATGATGGCAAAATGGTTTAGAAGTTATATAACACCCTGAAAGAGGCAGAATCATGGAGTGTACTAAACATTTCCAGTTGTAACATACATAAAACTGGAGTAAAAGCAATTAAAGCTTTTTAGGAACCAGCTCACGTGGGTCACCTAGCTTCATGTTTCATTCACTCTTGTCACAAAGAATGACATTTCACAGATTATCCATTACCAAATACCTCATCCTGCCCCTAAAAGGCAGATACAGCTACTCTGCTGTGGAATGAAAGCACTTCCAGGCAAAGAGCAAAGCGAGCACTCCCCACCCCTACCTGCCTGTACTCTGCCAGCACTGTTACTGCAGGCAGCTTGGACATTCCTCTGCAGGACTGGAAGACCAGGTGATGGCACACAGGTGAGCTCCCAAGTTCTTCCACAAAAGCCAATGTTGTCTGCCCTACTTCAAACACTGGGCACCGAACCCTAAGGGTTTTTATTTATTAAAAAGGAGCATTTGATAGCAAAGTACTTTCACAGACAAATTTCTTTTAAATTTCTTTAACTTTGAAGAGAAAGACTGGATTTCATTAAAGAAACTAAAAATAAGAGAAAAATGTGGAACATATTTTCTGGAAAACTAGACTGCAAGATATCAGTGGGAAGAGAAACTCAAAACCATGAAGAGCTCTGGCTGTTTAACATCCAGTGTATTCAAAAACTCCAGAGTCATAAGTAGGGACTAAATACTCACATTTAGCACGTTCTTCACTGAGGCATTATTTAAGAGTAATTTGTAAATTTACACTTGCAACAAGGCTGCCATTTTTAGTCCACCATAGAAAGAGAGTAATTTTTCTACAAGTACTTGTGACTAATCTGCCATAAAAGTTGAAAGCAGGTTAAAGTCATGCAACCCTGGAAGAAACACCATTACAATCTTCAAACAGCCTGCCTTCTGCCACCACAGAAACATTGCTGCATCGGTTAAAACCATAACACACCTGAATCATAGAAAACAGAACTGTCAGAAGTGTTTCACATTGAACAGCGAAACTTGGAAGATGAACAAAGCTGTAAGTCCTTTAAAGCATGTGTCAGGTTACTATGATACTAATGCTGTTAGAGGCCAATATCCAGGACAGAAAACAGTTTTTAAATTAAATTCTCCATTCACTCAGGCAGTAAGTAAGCAAGTATATCTGTTTGAGGTTTTTGTAATTGGATTCAGCCAAAAATAGAACATACCCCGACATCCAAGAAACTGGGATAATCTCCAAACATCCACTATTTTTAAAAAATAGTGTGGAGATCAAATGGTTTATTTTAAATATCAACAATTCATTTTCAGTTTGTGCACTTTGATTAAAAAAAAACAAGTGTTGGAAGGACCGAAATCCAGGAATGTATTGCTCTGTTCTGTGTAGGAAAATCTATTCACCTTGTTTGCTGAGCTAAGAGAATGTATTTCATACTGTTACAAATCATGTACAAAAATACAGTGGTGCTCAACACAAACTCCCCTCTCCTTTCACTTGTCTTATTACCCTACCATGTGCTGTTCTCACACATGTTGCTGTTTCTTTAGGTGTATTAAAAACCGATGTTTTTACCAATTTAATGAACATTATCTCCCAGGGTAAGTAACAGTATATCCAGGACATGGAAATTTGAAGGTTGAAATCAAGGTAGGGGTACTTTCTTCTTTTTTAAGTGAAGGAAAGTAGTTAATTAGTCAGACAGAAATACATCTCATTTCTACTCAGGTTTATATCATACAAGAAATAGCCTAGGTAAACACCACACAGAACTTCTGGACATGTAACTAACAGAAATGTAATACTATCATTACTTTGAGAGTACTACAGCTGCACATCACCTATGTGTCCCGTCCGTGGTGGATTAACTGACAGGCAATAACATTCTTCAAACACGGTCTCATAACACAAAGAAGCAACAACAGAGAATTCTGTTACGGCAGCTAAAAACACAAACAAACCTTTTGTCTTAAAGAAAAGACAGTTCAACATATTCTCAACAAATAAAGAAAACAGGATCAAAGCCTTTAGCCTAGGACTATAAAATACTTTCAGTAAGATGCCCAAAGTTTGGCTCACTGTGCTGAACAAAAGCTCTCCATTCCTAGCTGGCCACTTCCTTGCCTGTCATTAACTTAATCAATACAATTTGGATGACTTAATTCTCAAAATGCTTTTTGCAAAAATACCAACTGAACCAAGCTACGTTAAAGCCTCTGGCTTGCAGACCTTGAAGCTGACAGCACAAACCCCACAACAACTCACTTCTGACTGCCTGGCATCCAGAAATAAGAAAAGACCAATTCTCCAGAGGGCTCCACTTCACAGGCCAGCCATTAAGACGGGCAGCAGGTAGTGCATACAACAGCAAAAAGACAGGGCGCAACAGCTAAAGTGCTCTAAGGTGAAAATTTGCTCCAGATCAACCCAAAATCTTAATGAAAACACGCTAAGTTTTTCATGCTTTGAAAAAGTAAGGTCCCCAGATCACTTCCTAATTCATCTCTTTTTTTTCAGCAACACCTCCTTCCCAGGCTGCTGGCATACAAAGCCTCACCTTCCAGTCCCACTACCTATTCCCCTTTAATACAAGCAGCCTGTCTGGGTTTCTTTTCAGTCAGCTGCTACACAACTGCACAGACTGCTACACAATCTGCTACACAAACCAGGGTTGGAAAAACTGATGGCCAGGCTCAGGGCACCGATTCCCAAACACATACAGTCCATTATGAAATTTGGATCAAACCCTGGTAAAGGGCAACAAAGAAACTTCATACTCATGGGATCTAGAAAGTTTAAGCATTTACAAAAACAGTTTAAACAGTTTCTGATAGAAATGGTGCAAACTCCAGGTGTGCCACTGATTAATGAAAATATATTTTTACATTGGGAGTACTTTTGACAGATGGATGGGTGCAAGAACATTACAGCATACACACAATGCTTTATCACAGCATCACAGAATGGTAGGGTTGGAAGGGATCTTTAGAGATCATCAAGTCCAACCCCACCACAGAAGCAGGTCCACCTAGATCAGGTCACACAGATAGGTTTTGAAGACCTTTACAGAACGAGACTCCACACTCTCCCTGGGCAGCCTGTGCCAGGGCTCCCTCACTGAACAGTAAAATAGTTTTTCTTTATGTTTAAATGGAACTTGTTGTGTTCCAATTTCTTTTCATTACCCCGTATCCTGTTACCAGATACAACAGAAAAAAAGGGATGCCTCAATCTATTGACATCCACCATTTAGATATTTCTAAATGTTAATGAGATTCCTCCCTCAGTCTCCTCCAGGCTGAGCAGCCCCAGTTCCCGCAGTCTTTCCTCATAAGGAAGATGCTCCAGT
>WBNH01009911.1:454187-464529 GCA_013401255.1 Urocolius indicus
CATGCTGGAGAGCCTGTGCGCCGCAGAGCAGCCCCACACGAGAGGCAGAAAGGAGCTGCAACTTTCTGCGATAAATGCGTGTCGGTGCAGCCTGTGCAGGGCTGCCATGTGTGTGATGTTCCACACATTGACAGTTATAGATGGCTTCCAGTTAATAAAGACTTTGAAAAAGCCAATGATCCCAAAAACACGTCCTGTTTTTCAACAGTATAAGCCTCAGAACACAATACTTTTCCCCACAAGGTTTATCTCGCTTGATTGAAAACATAGTACCAGCACTCTGTACCAAAACAGTGTCATGGTATCCTTGATGCCTAATGAATTGTATTTGACTAAGATAACACACTTACCTATATACCAAGCCTGCATACTGTAGGAGGTACCATCAGTTCACAGCTCTATACAAATACGCTTCAAAAACAAGCTCGTGGGAACAACAGTTCTAAGCATCTAGACCAGTATTATACGACAGTTTTGGGTTTTGTTAGAACGGAGGGGTGGTTTATTTTGTTCTATTGTTTCATCACTCACTGTATAATAACAGCCAGTCAAAAGACAGCAACAAAAGTGTCCAGTTTTGTCAAAACTACACAAACATTAAGCTCAATCTTTTCAGACTAGAGGCATTTTTCAACACTCAAAAATTATTCAGGACTCAGTATAATTTACATAGAAGGAAATGATATTTGCCCTTTGAGGGACAGAATCCCAGAATCTTTTACTGGCTCCTTATTTTAATTTTCTAGTTTGATTTCAGACATTTTTTACCACATTCCATTCATCTTCCTTTATAAAACTAAACAAGTCACCATTGGCAGAAGAAAACAACAAACCGTTACTGCAGACCTCCAAAAACCCAGTTCCTTTTTAAGTCCTCATCACAACATCAATGAAGAAAGATGTATCCATTACATCGCAGAAGGTGGGGATTTTCTAGGCTGGAAAAACTCAAAATCTGATGTCTTTGAATTGAATGGTAAACATTGAAATGTAATTAAGAACTGTGGAACAAATATACATTAAAGTACAACAATGCTGTCTTTATGCTATACAGAGAACACATAAATAAGTTTACATACGCATTAGATGAAAGATCCCATCACAGGCGTTAATATGAGACAAGAAGGAATTTCCTAAGCCTTGGCCAGTGTGGGCTCCTTTCACAAGGCCAGCAATATCCACCACATTCAGAAAGGCTGGAATTTTGCTGAAATACAAGTTGAAAGTTTCATTACTGAAGCATATTAGCAAAAGCTGGCACAAAAATAAATTAAGAACATGAAAATCCAACATTTTTCTAGAACAAGGTATCTACAACAGTAGCTTTCTTCCTTATTTAATATGTAACGTGTATATGACAAGATTCCTGTCTCCCATGTAAAACATCAGTAATTATTTCATTTCCCTGACATTCTTCATGTAAAAATGAAGTTAACTAGTTTCTAAGTGTAGAATCACTGACAACTATACAAATAATCAACCAAGTCTGAACACTGAGGCATGAAGTCAGACATCTGTAAGAAGCAGTTTTCATAGCACCATAACTAAGCATAGCAGCACCATAACTAAGCAAGGCAGAAAAACATCACTCTTTAAAGCACTTCTTCATTGTCATTTTAAACAATGTTTTAAGAAAAAACAAAGGTAGTGTTAGAAATGTTCCCCTAGGCTGGCCTATCATCCTGGTAGGATTAACTTCCTGGCCAGTCATCAGAAGAATTCACACTTTCACTACAAAAATGCCACATTAGAGCAAGACAGATACCTTCATATGCAGATGGAACCCACTATCACCAGAATCAACCTCATTTGCTACACAATGGAAAGAAAACCTCAGCACGTTTATTTCACAATGGACTAATAGGAGCAGGAGACCTTTGAAGATGAATATCCGGGTTTCCAGGCTGTTTTCTCACCTTCACCTTGGGTACCACAAAGCTAACATTCCAAGCAAAAGAAACCCATCCTTTTCTAAGCCCAAATCCCTATTTCATCATAGAAAGATGAACACAGATAACAAGCAAAAAAAAGACACCAAATCGTCACACTTGTCTATGATCTGAAGGATAAGGAGGAAACATCATGAAACCAAATAAGCAGAAAACATTGCAAAGAATGAGGGGAAAAGCACCACGTATCTTTAGTGTGTTTTAGCTCTTTTACATGTAGATGACTTAACTGGATTGTTCTCCTTTATTTCCCCCCCTCCTCTAAACAGATTAATTTCCATTTCTTAAGATTCGTTAGTCAGCATTAGCATAATGTCACTGAGCCTCAAATGATCATCAGGAACAGGTGGCATCAACTGATCATTTGTACAAATCAGTGCAACACCGATCTACCATAAAGCATGTCAAAAGAATTTATAATGTGAAATAGATTACCAAATCCAGAAGTAGCTACTTTGTGCAGAGGTATAATCCATGAACAAGGATTTTTAGCACACTTTTCAGTGTTTCTGCATCCTTCACCCAACAAGCTACTGTGCAACAAACAGCACAAGAGTCACTGGGGCAAAAACGGTGCAGTTTCACAGTCCAGTGGATGGAGCCATAGAGTTATATGTTTTGTTGGTGAAATCAAGTAGAAGCCTACTTCTCACCAATTTTATTTCAAACTTCTGTCCAAAACAGTTAAACAGGCAAGAGGAGTTTCTTTACCTGTTTGTTCAGTACAATAGTAGTGAACACTGCAATGCAACCAGTTACCTTTTAAAATGCATATGCAAACATCATCTACAATTTCTCGTGCTTGATTTTTTTTTTTCCAGAACTTGAAGGGAAGAGACAGACGTTTCTTTCACACATTTCTAGAAGAAACTGATTAGTTGAGAAACCTTGCAGGCAGTATACACCTGAAGCTTTGACTTAGATTGAGACATCATAACCAAAATGCTGTTTCCCTGGGTTTTTTTCTCCTAGGTTTCCACAATCTCTATCCTCCAATGAAAACCAAACCCCAATAATTTCTCTAGAGCATTTAATGAAACCTCACATCCACTAGGAGACCCTGGAAAGCCCAATGACAGCTTCAACCAAGTTCACAATGCAGCAAATTTCCAGTAAGCCTGACTGATAATTCTTGTAACGTGCTCTGTCTTTATTCATTTCTTAAATGGTTCAAGAAATTTCTCTCAGCTCAAACTCTACCTGATCCTACGTGTCACATACCAAAAAGGTCCAATTCTTCAGTATGTCCAGCTCTCCTTTTCTCTTCAGTAAAGCGAAATGTACTACTTATCTCCTGGTTCCAACACAGGCTCTCTGATTCTAAAAGCTGTTATTTGAAATCTGTTAGAAAAGGAAAACTCTTCTTCCTTCTAAAAAGTCATACAACTTAAGTAGGAGTCACCTACTAAGAGTTCACAAGAGAAGAACATGTATATTGTGACAACTTCTTCAAAAGCCATTCAACTCTCTGCCTGTTCTCACCACTATTTTTGGCTTATTTCCAAACAGAAATTCTCTCTTCCAGGAGACCACACTCCCTATTACAGCTTCAGCAATCAATCATGCAAGTAGTTTTGACCAATGAAAGGAAGAGGTAAAGCAAGGTAGTAAAAGAAGCCTGCTTCTGAAAACACAGGTACTGTATAGGAACCCTGGTCATTTCTATTCAAAAACAATTTCATTAATAGTATTTTAGCCATGATACTGACAAACAAAACTTGAACCTAATAGTAAATGTATTGGAAATGAAAAATCTGCTAATTAAATTTCATTTACATTAATTGTATAAACGCAAAAGATTCAGTGTGGATTCCAACAGATACTCGGTGTCCAGTGTAAATCAAATGCCTGCATTCTCAAACTACTCAGTAAGTTACTACAACAAAGCACAAACTAATTAAATTTTGCCTTCTCCCATTAGGCAGAAAAGATGGCCCAGGTCACCAATACTTAAGGTCTTTCATTCACTGCTGGCAAACTATTCATCTTCAATGCTAGGACAAGCATCACTGCCAGGTGGATTTACACAGGTTCATAACTCACTGAAGAGCAGGCACTCTAACACTAAAGGAAGAAGTATATTAACAACAGAGCATACCTAAGTAGTTTTCAATTGTTTCCTGTAAAAAATGGGGTTCTACAGATGCTGATGTGCCATGTTACATGTAGTTAAATTACTTGTGTTTCACTCTGGAATCACAGGTGGGTTTCAGTTACATAAAGTATCTTTTAAAGCCTAGAATAAGCTCTGGTTTCTAAGTAGTACTTCCCACCAATCGATTACTTAATTTTCACTTTGAAACTTTAAGTGAATATGCTATCCTACAGTAAGTTCAAGAGAACTTCTATTTCCTATCACACAGGACTTTCATGATCTAGACAACAATGGAAGTTGCTCAGATTTAGTTCAGCAACCATCACTTGAAATCACTAAAATTCTGAATGCATAAATTTTCACAATCTACAATGCAACAGAATAAAGTAACAAAAAAACAGAGAGATACTGAAGTACATTGGACAGGGAAAGAGCTAAAGATTTACACATCCTCCTATGAGATAACCAGGACTGCTTCAGAATTTCAGTTTGAAAAGGACATTTAAGAAAAATTAAAAACAGTGTAAGTTAGAAATGTTTGTGGTTGCAATAAGCATTGTGTTTTGTGAACACTTATGTGCAGGGCTATATACTCCCTTATAGGTTCAGACAAAGAAGGAATGTTTAAGGATGAACCAAACTACTTATTTTACTCATTCCTGTTTATAATCTCATTTGATTTTAATCAGAGACAGAAGCAGAAACACATACTTAAAAAAAAAAACTTATTAACATAGGTTGATCAGTATCAGCTAATACAGTCCTTCAGCTGTAACTATTCACAGTTAAAACTCAGCTCAGACTTAGATTCCTTCTACCCATTTCCTTTATTTAATCATATAGCTTACAGTAAGAAGAATTAATGAATGCAAATAATTGGAGTGAGGACATTATTTGGAGCAGAAAGCAAAAAAAAGGGAGTAACTAGGAAGTAGCAGCTTCTGCTGTTCACTTACACAAAATCATCTTGAGGCTTGAATCAATGTCAGCACTGAGACATCTCCTGTCTGGCACAGCACACTATGTCTGTGACAGCAGGCAGGCCTGGACAGGCTCAGCCTGGTGGGTATATACACTCTGAGCCTTTCAAGATATTTGTGAGTTATGACACCAATTACTTATACAAATTACACCAGTTTAACGTACTTAAAAATATATTTTAGGCTTAGGGTGAACTAAACAACATCTTAATGAAATTTAGAACTAATAAAGCTATTCTCATGCATTTTTAAAACTTTTCTTAAGTTACTAGAATTTCTTTAGCTATGCTACACACAGTTCATCTGTGAGAAACATATCACTTCTAATTACACAATGTCCTCTTAGAATATTACTTGCAGTTAACAGATTAACTGTTTCTGGCTTCCAAGTCCCGGTTTTCATGGCAGCGGCTACCTGCTGAGATGAACATCTCTTTTCCACTTCAGAATTAGCAGACCTCATCCTCTGCTACCTGCTTAAGATTCACAGATTGGGGTGAAAAAAAAAAAATATGCCTTTCTGCTTTAGTTCCTGCTGAAGTGAATCAGTCCAAAGAAAATATTCATTTTCCAATTACTGAACTGGAACTAATTCAATCATTAGATTGTCAAACCTTGCCTGAAAGTAGCTGTGTTGGGGGAACGGGGGTAGGAGGACAACAAAACAAAAAGCCAACATTCTTCTCTTTCTGAAAAAGCTACATGTTGGCACAGAGTAATGAGTTTTCATTGAATTAAACCTAAACAAATAAGGAGTTTACATATATAAATTAGGTAATATAAACTAAGATCTTAAAATAGAAAGCATTCAGAGTTCTTTAATATATTAAAAAGCCTCTTCCATTTTAATACCCACAACTTCATTTACACCAGAAAGTGAGCAATAGGAAACTTGCTCATTTGAATCATTTGGTAACAACACAGTAGTTTTTACTGGAAGTTCCTAGAGCTCACCTCCTGTGTACAGTCTACATCACTGAATTTATTTATTGTAAACGATCATATACATCATCCACTGCTGCAGTTAAGAGAAAAGCACAGGTCTTAAGTCCTGGCAGCATATCTAAATCTATCAAGTACAGATTTACTTTTATGTAATAGTCTCCAAAATGTTGTCTACGTGCTTTCATTTGCAAACATTTACATTGCCAATTAAGTCACACCCATCAGCTCTCAGGACGGGCTAGTAAGTAACTGCACACCTGGCCCATCCAAGCTGATGCTTGGAGACAGGAATGGATCCTCAAGCAACACCTGGTTCCTGAAGAGCCTAACTCTTCCTCTGATGGCACAACAGCCACAAACTCTAGCAACACCCTCAGCAGTACAGGCCGTCTGCAGCAGCAGCAATGTCAGCTCAGTGCAACAGAGAGCAACTGCCAGCCTGGCCCGGTCCCACTCCTCCCTTCCCTTGCTCACAGCAGGCACCAAGGCAAGATCCCTTTGGCCCGTCATATATTATTTTAATAAAGACAAAGTCTTCCCCCCATCCCCAACAATGACTGCAGCTTATGTGATGAGTAACTGTAACATATGGGAAATGAAAACGTGAATGCTTTAGATTTTAAAAGACAAAATCTTTAGGCTAGACAAGAGTCCAATTTAAAGAGAACTCACTGTTTAGAAAACATTCTGTGTACGCAGATTGATTAAGTCTACTAATCCAAACAAGTACAAAATTAACACAGAACATACTACATAAAGATGAAGAACAAAATCAAGACTATACAAGAGAAATTAAGGAATTTAATTCACAATGCAGTTGTGTATCTCCATAACCATGGCCTTCTTTTCCTGAGCTAGTCTCAGGCAGACAAGCACAAACAGCTCAAGAAAAAAAGTTACCTTAGTCTACTGTGCTATTAACATTACTACTGTTATAGTGAAATAGTACTTTCATATCAACAGTGTAAGTGAATTCAGGAGCTATAACTACCCTCTAATTCCCACATCCATTGATTTTAAGTAACAAATATTCTCTTTTAAAAAGTCAAAAGACCATCCAGATGAAGCCAATTCACTATTTATATCCAGGTTTTTATCCAATTCCATAAATATACTATTGTCATTAATAACGAAGGGCAATTTTTCTCCCAGAGTGACAGAGACTGCAAATCCGAGAACACACATACAGGCAGGTATTATGATCTTAGCACTCCTTGTAAGTAGATGGCCAAAGGCAGGATGATGGGACAGGTAATAATCTGTCACTATGACTTTAGAAGTAGCTAGGTGCAGCTAAGTGAGAAGAGGTGTTTTTTAATGTGGTCAAAGCAGCAAGAGCACTACAATTTAGAACAAATTTGTCAAACTTAAAAGCCACACCAAATCAATACAATCAACAGTCAGAAAGCTTTGTCTCAAACCAGCACTTTTGTTTCACAATCCATACAGTAACAGGTATGCTTAAAATTCTCTCGCACAGGAAAACCAAGATAACGTGTTTTAACAACCCACCTAAACAGTTCCATATTCATGCCTTTACACAGAATTACAGACAGAAGAAACTTGTTTGGACTTGAAAATTANCCAGTAATGGGACAAAATTAATATACTCCTAGAATAAGGAAACAATTGGAAAAGATTTGTTGTAGGAGTATCCCTGAACATACCCAGTGACAAGTAGCAGAGTGCACAAAACGGAGAGAAAGAATCAGGGGGAAAAAAAAAAAGACTGCCCCTAAACCTTACTATCAACAGACTTCAGGACATGGGCACGTTAATAGGTTGTTAATTTGTTGGGCTACCTACAGCATATGCAGTATTCTGAATGACACACATACAGGGTGGAAATTTTACAGATGAGCAACCTCTTGACACATTAAGTATGTCCACTACTGCACATTTTCCATATCTCTTCAGAAGATCCTCCAAGTCACCTAGGAGCCACTGCCTTCAAAGACAGGAACAACAAACACCAAATGGTGCTGAGCAATGACTAGCAGCTCCTAGATTTATCATTTTGACACCACAAAGGTCGTATTGGGCAGGAGGTATAATCCAGGTACATATATAATTTCACATTCTAAAACAGAGGTCAGTAGAAACTTAAAAGACATTAAACTTTGATGGAAACTTTGGGTTCTGTAATGCTCTTTCAAATGCTTAACAGAAGAAAAGTATTAGGAACTGTAGTTACCTTGGAGGTTTGTGATACTGGCATAGGAAGTCAAATCTGTCATCTGGCACAGGCACTCGACTCTCATTTGGATCAATAGTACAGAAGGGAAAGTTCTCTGCTGCCGCTTGACTCTTTGTTAACACGTTGAAAAATGTTGATTTCCTATAAACAAAATATGTATGTTCTTGATGAAGTTCAAATTATAAGCATTTACAAGAGCTAGATAGAAACACATCTTATTCCAACCCAAAACCAATACTGAACTTTCCCTTTTCTTCCACATAAGTTACCAATGCCCTGATTCTAATACAAGACACTTTCAAATACACATACAGAGCGTCCAACTGAAACCCAATGACATCTGCCCCACTTCCCTAGCTTTGAAAATTGCCTTAAGTGACTGTATTGCACATATCAGTTACTAAAGATATCTAAAGTCAAAAGCAAAGCACAGCTCTACTGGCCACCAAAGCACGAAGGGAGAAGCTTATAAGCATGCTTGAAACTTCTCCTGAGTGAACTAGTTTTGCCATGACTCACCATCTCTTTCCACAAGTTTAATGTTTCTTCAGACTTATTTAGGTATTAGCACAATTTCAAATATCTAAGCAACAAAAGCCAAGAAAGCAAAAGAGAAAAATGTGGCACAGAATGTAAGACAACAGTTAATCAATCGCAAGTAATCTTTTGTGCACGTGAATACACAGTCTCACCTTATCAAACATTTTTCATCCATATTAAAAATCAAAAGAAAAAAACCTGCAAGCGGTATCAGGGGAAAAAAAAACTCATTCACTTAAACCAAGTAGTAGATTACTTTGTTAGCTGGCATTTATTCAGCCAAAAGAGAGGTATTCATGAGTTATTGCTAAGAGAAAGTTCTTAACTAACTCCTGAATCTACCATAACTATTCTGGGGGCTGTAGTTTTTTGAGATTTTTGTTTTGTTTTGTTTCACATAACTTCTCAGGCACTGGGGGGAAAAAAAAAAAAGTCACAACTTCCCTTGACAGTCACATCATAACATAACTGCAAATGCTATTTTTCCTCTTTGACATGTTATACAATGTTATTTGCTAATTGTTTTCATTCTGGTGTGCAACTTGCTGACATCAACAATAATGAAAAGACAAGAAAGTACTACTTGTGGTTCTAAGACAAGCCTAACGATTCTATTATTTAAAAGATTTTAAGTTTGAGAATGTCGAGAACTTCTTCAATAACTCTGATACACAAATTATCACCAACAGTTTCACACAGACATTCTCCAGGTAACTCATGATCCTTTTAAACTGCCTTAAGTATGGCTCCTTTGAGGAGACACAACGAATACAGACAAGAAGCCTGACAGATTCAGCTTTCCATTATCTCTCCCAAACTGTACTTAAGCAACTTTTTTTTTTCACAACAAACCCTGAAGGGTCAAAAATGGAAGTCCTGTTCACTGATAAGGACGCTTAGGGTATCATTAAGCCCTTCCTTGTGCGTGTCATCCTCTCCAAAAAAATTAAATATAAAAGGAATTGGTACACACGTGGGTATGTCTTCACATCAAAAAGTGCATTACACTTACACGCCAGCAGAAGTACAGAAACGCAAAAGGCGTGGTACTTATTACACGGCAGCAATTGTGAGTACCTTTTTATCCTTTTAATTACTCAATATCATCCTGCCCAGACTTGGTACGCACCAGCGGCACGTCACCCGAGCCATCATCATCATTTTACATGGCTCCACCTGTAAGCAGCTCAAGCTAAAGACGGGAGTTTATCTCAGAGCCAACGAGCCTGTCTTGACCCGGAGATCGTGCCGGCTCACTCTGTGCGGAGCAGCAGCCCCGCCACTTACCCAACGTTCGGCAGCCCGACGATCCCGATCTTCAGGGACGTCCCGAACCTTCCGATGATCGGGTGCGACTTGACCCCGTCGCCTCCTTTCTTCGGGGGCATCTGAAAGCACAGAACAGGGCACGCTGAAAGCACAGAACAGGGCACGCTGAAAGCACAGAACAGGGCACGCTGAAAGCACAGAACAGGGCACGCTGAAAGCACCGAACCGGGCACGCTGAAAGCACAGAACAGGGCACGCTGAAAGCACAGAACAGGGCACGCTGAAAGCACAGAACAGGGCACGCTGAAAGCACAGAACAGGGCACGCTGAAGGCCCCGCGTGTGCGCCTCCCTCCCTGCCTCCCTCC